>QVOB01003812.1:0-17165 GCA_014839585.1 Pseudomyrmex concolor | reverse complement strand
ATATATATAATAATTAAAATAACAGTTTTTTTATTAGCATTACAGCTATCGAAAATTAAAATCTTCCAATTAATTAAATTCTCGAATAAAACAACGCGGACACAAAACGCAATTCTTACGCTCGGAATTAATAAAAGCGTTCTCTATATAATAAGAATTCTCGTTTTGTTTCTAAGATGTAATTAATAGTTTCGAGGCACACAGAGAAGATTGAGCCATGGTGGGATTGCGCAGTATTTATTATCGCAATTGCCGAAGTTGCAACACATGCCTGTTGCAACGCAAGCATCAAGAACAGATCATAGTCAGAAACAAAATTAACATACCGTGTAAAGACCGAATGGAACCTACGCGGAGATGAATTTCGAAGAACGATTTTAAATATTCTCCGCAACAAAGCAAAAATGTAAATATATATGCTCGAGTGAAAATGCTTGAATTTTAAGTTAAAAAAAAATCTCGTAAGCAAAAAAAGACGGATACATCTTGAAATCTTGTCGCAAAGCAAAATTATACAATGCAAATTACAGTCCACGCAATTATGCGGACACTTTAAAGGAATTACATTATCTTCCGACGAGAATCGCGAGTGCTTCGACGTAAAGTGCGAGGCATTTCAGGTTTCTTATCGCGAGCGTAGACGATTCAATCATTATCGATTATAGACGCGTCTTGAAATTCCGCGTCTCATTAAGAGTCGCTCGTAAATATCGGAGAATGGACCACGGCGCTCACAGAATCGCGTTCCTCCGCGATAATCAACAAGACCAATGAGTCACGTTCGACGTCAAGTTCGACGACCGTCCGGTCGGTTTTATTTCTACACTCCAAGTCGAGCGAGAGATATGAGCAACGTGGAATTCGAGCAGGTTGTTGAGGAACATATCGGGAATGCGTAAGTGTCGTGCTTCAGATTCTTATATTCAAACTTCTTCTTATCGTCAATTTGTTCTATTTCATTTTCGATAGATGTCAATAAAAAAAACTTCTCTGCAAATTTCATTGAATTTTTTTCGAGCAGAAAAACATTTACTGAAAATTTCTTGAAGAGACGTTGAAAATGCGAACAAAGTGTCGTACATTTTCTGCAGCTTCCTGCGCTTGACTCTTTTCATTAGTTCGTTTAATTTTTTTTTTAATAAACAATAAAAACATTCCCTGCAAATTTCCTGGCTTTTTTCGAATAGAAAACAAATTTCACTAAAAATTTCAGAGGCACGTTGAAAATAGTTGAAATTAGCGAAACACATTCCTACTGTTCGGCTACGTAAAGGCCGAATTGAAATAAAAATATGTAAAACACATTGCGACTATAAAAAAAGACACATTGAGACTATAAAAACAAGTTAAAATATTAACAGTTTAACAGACTTTTGTTAATCACATCGATTATTTTTACGAGGTATAGACATTTTCTCGCGAATTAATGAGCAAGAGAACGACAGAGGTTCTACGCGCGTAAAGTTACGTATTAATAACGGTGACATCAGTTTAGTAGCGTACTGGTCAAGCATCGTGATGAACTTGATCTTTCTGCGTGACGCAAAAATATCTCCAGAATCTCTCGGTGTGTATCGATGGGTCTCCTCGCACAAAAAAAAAAGAAAAAAAATACGTCAGACTTCCAAAAGTCATTTCCAATTCATGAGCATGAAATCTGATATTCTCGTTCGTGGAAGAAACGTCAAGTTTCCAGACATCTGATTTTTTTTTTTTTTTTTTTTTTTTTTTTGAAACGCGCATTGTGTGCAAATCGTGACGGAGCGAAGTAACGCTAGAAATGACAAATTCACCCGTTTGTCGAAACAGATATCGTCGGCGAAATTTATTGATTCCGTCGGAATTCGATCCACGTGTGACAAGAGTGAGAATCCCGCGCGTATCGGAGAGGATTAAAATAAGACCACGACTACTAAACCTGGAATACTCCGAGCACTACGGAATACTCCGAGCACTGCGTTGCCATGAGCGAGATACACACTTTCGATATAATTCTCGCGCGAAAGTACACAGTCCCGAATCTCTGCTTACGTAACGACGTGACTAATGCAGATGTTATCAACAAACGAGATTAGAAACGGGAGCCAAACAACAACGACGTGAGAAAGCGGAGAGAAAAAAATGAACGAGAATAAAACTCTCGCGACTTAATTCCGCCGTTTCTCCGTGCAATTACGGAGCAACAGGGATTAAAAGAAAGAATCTTCTCTCGAAAAAGAAGAAGAAGAAAAGAGAAGATTCCTTTACTTAAACGAGAAAAGCCGTGAACAGCGGCGGAGCTGTAAAGTGAGATTTCCTAGAAATTTTACCGAGAGCAACATAATCTGATTCCTGTGTTGTTGTGGGGAGAGATTCGAGAAAGAGATCCCGAGAAATCAATGGCCAAGGAGAGAATTTTAGCCGCGACGTCACCCGCCGCTAAATTGCATTCGCTTGTACTTCATGCGCGCCGTAATGACGCGGCGGAGAATTTATCTCGCGGAGAGACACGGAGTTCGGAGAAAAAGAAATTACGCACGAAAATGTTTCTCTCTCTCTCTTAATAGCGTAAAGTGAGAATTTATGGGAGAAAGCATGGAGAATATGAAGTAACGAAAAAATAAGCACGGAGGCTACACACGCGGCGAGTACGCGACAACACTTCGCGTCTGTCACCGTGAACGCGCACCGGAGACTCGTAAGAGAGATTAAATTTCTTTCACTTAGAGATTATACATGTATTATACACTTCCAGTACGCAAATATATTGCATTTCACGATCTACTTAAGAGAGTATCGAATTTAAAACGATCGAGAGTGAAAAAAATTGTTTGTATTTTCGATATCGCACAAAGACACGTATAAGTAATTGATTTCACGCGAAGAACAACATTTGCGCTTACAGCTCTTGTACTTTTTACGATGCGACCGTAAAGTTGGATTTTCCGAGAGAAAGAGAGAGAGAGCGAAGAAAAGAAAAAGAAAAACTGCAATATTATATTCAATTAACTACAATTGCTGCAGAATTTTTTTTTCTTGTAATGTTGAATCGACATTAAGGAGTCGAGATTTGTATGCATAAAGAGAAAAAGCGCTGCAACGGAATAATTTTGTTTCCTCCCCCCGCGCTATGTGAGGGACTCTTTCCGCGCGCTTAAAACGAGGCGGATACACGCCCGCTTCGTTTTAACGGGTGTGTGCAGTAAGAAGAAAGAGGTAGGCAAATGCAACAGGAGATACAGCTGAAGAGAACGGACGCTTAATGAGAGACGCTGTCTCTTGTGAAACTGTCTCTGTCGTAATTAGAATTTTCCCCGGCGTTAAGTTTGCTTGTAAGCGCGCGCCGCGTGTAACGTGATAAAGCGCGGGCGCGCGGATAGATGTTATCGCACAAAAACTAACACACATTTCGAATTCCGCGCTCGTTTCGTCGTCCAATTCCAAACGCGTCGATTGAAAATTTCTCCCCAATTGGAAGTTATCGGTTACGCCGTTTTTACGCAACGGACGCGCGAGAAAAAAAAAACGCCGCAAGATACGCAATTATACATACGTATTTATAAAAATGTTTGAAGAATTTAGTTTCTTTCTGTGTAAATGCAAAAACCTATCGCGCAATTGACTGACGGCACTTAAACCGCAAGAGAGAAAAAAACACTTAATTTTCGCGAGACTTCAACTTAACATTTGCAAAAGTTTCTCCTCAAAGGCTTGAACAGTAAATTAACACTTTTTTTTTATTTCTCTTTTGACGAGAGAGAACTCCAAGTAAGTGCGCCTCGGATCGTAGATTAAAAAGTTGCTCGTTGAAATTATCGCATAAGGATGTTATCGGCTCGCGAATCTTTCTTTTTTTTTTTTTTTAATGAGATTTACCGACGTATTTCTCCGATCGCTGCTCGACTCGGTCTCATTTTCCGAGTGCGAGTCTTGCGAAATTTCCATCGTGAAAATCGCGAAGGCGGCACAACCGCGTGCCAGACGCCCACACGTGGACTTCGATAGAAAAATCGCGAGTTCTACCGGTTCTCAATCCGGTTTTTATTGAACGAATGCTCGAAAGTTTTTGATGAATTTTATAATATAATAGAAAAATGGATCACGTAATTTTATTAAGAACGATTTATTCATTCCATCAAGTACAATCCCCATTGTTTTCTGTTATCTTTCTCCAACCGTTCTGGCAGCCATTCATATTCTCTATCACAAAAAGATAGCCGGCTTTTCATCGAGGAATGAAGAAGAGTAGTTTTGTAAGTTGTGAAAAGATGCGAATTTTTCTTTCTCAATTATTCATTTTATATATTTCAAGACACACACACACACGCAATTAAACTGATCCAAACCAATTCCTGTTTATAACGACAGTTACTAAAGGTATGACCCTTTTCCTACGATACATTTACATACACATTTAATTAAATGCCGCCATAAAACTGGATCAGTCGCAAGGCCTTTGAGGAACCCATCGAAACTTTTGCACTCGCCTGTCAATGCTCGTGTCAATAACCGACGCCGCGGAAATAACTTTTTGCAACAAGCGCAGCGTGAAAAATTCGCATCTCTCGCAAAGAGCCAACGAGCGTTGGAAATTTCGGAAACACATCTTCCCGTCTGAACCCCTTCGTACAGGTACGAGTGGAAAAAAAAATATTGAAACTCTCTGTAACGCGATAGATCTCATGCTGCTCCTCGTCTCCGCGATTCTTATCGAATGTCGTGGAAGCGGCGCAAGAGACGTATCTACGTATCTGCGTTATCGGAAGCTGAGGAACGTAATAACATCGCGAAAATCATATTTCGTTTTCGATCCTCGCTTTCGCGTTTCTACGGTCCGTTGTATTATTGCACCCGCGAGCAAAATAAACCGGCGGCGAAAACGAAGAACCTTCGCAAAAGGTCTCGAGAGAGTGAGAGAAGCAATAAAAGTTGTTGGCGTTAGTGCCTGGAATGCGCGCTCATTTAATTGTCGCATATATGTTTATTGGAGCGTCCGATACTGAAGAATTCAACTTCCAGCGATTTTTGGCAAAACACCGAGCAATATGAGTCGGTGGAGAACGCAAGCAAGCTGCAACAGTCGGTCTCGGAAATATGAAAATTTAGATTATGTAATTTAGACAATTGTAAATTTGCAATTTAGATTTTGTAAATGTAACTCTTTTCAATATGTTTATTATAATAATTAAATTCAGCCGGTTACAGTCATCGCAAAATGCAGTGTGTATATTCCCAAGTCACTTTTCTTCGACAATGAAAAAAATCTTTCATCATTTTTAAGTTTTTGTATTTTGTTTGCTGCTTGAAAACTATTTTTATAGTTATATAAATATATTTATATATTTATATAACTATATTTATATATTTACAAGTATAAAGTTATATATAAATATATTTAGAGAAAGAAATTGCGTGTATTATGTTTAAGGGATAGATCTGGGAAAGTCTACGTCTTGCAATATTCATCGGACTAATCTTGTGTTCTTTGTAATCAATGATGCAAAAGCTCGCCAAGACACGACGGTCGATAAACGAAATAGAATGCAAAAGCGCGCGGCGCGCTTGAAAGAATCGCGTACATATCTCACTTATATATCCGAGAGGAAGAAAGAAAAAAAAAACAACGAGCGGTCGTCTGTACAAACCATTTCGATTAACAACGAGTCGGTTCGTTGCACGAGTTAAGCATAACAAACCTGTCACGCGTATTGACATGCACTTCAAATGCATGAATAACGCATTGAAATGCGACTGCGAAACTCCGCGCACGCCACGTCCGCGCGCGCGCGCGACGTTGAAAATAGAAAAAGAGAGAATATGAATGACAATGCTCTCGCAGTAATAATTTAATTTAGCAACCGCGAGAATAACGAACTCCGCGTTTCTCGATCGATAGCGAGAAGAATACACCTTGCTGGTTTATTTTTATATTGCAAAAAAAAAAAGAAAAAAAAAACAAAGCCCAGAATCCGTTTCTGAAACTCCCTCGTTTCTCGACAAAGAAGTGGACAAAAGCCGAAAAATTTATAGAAAGAAGAAAAATAACGAGAAACAAAGGATACTATCGCGCTTGTCTCTTTTGAATCAATTTTATTCTTTATTATTCTTCACGACTTTTTGATAAAAATGTTACATTATTTCTTTAACTCAATTCTGTTGCTCCATCATTCTCTTCATCTGTGCTTCAAATCAAAGCAAATAAAGAGAACAGTTTTCTACTTTGATTATAAATGTAAAAAAAAAAACTTAATGAATATAATGTTAAAAATAAGATACTTTTAAAAAAATAAAATACTTTTATAAAATCGACATTAACAAATAAAATTAATTCATTCAGAGTCGATAAATTTTATCTGACATTAGTGAGTCTTTTCAACGAAGGATGTAGTATATAATATGTCCTTCTTCTTCTTCTTCTTCATATATCGATTTCCATTTTGAAGACATATCTCGAAGTTCCTGAATCTCATTGAAGAGAATCCGTTCCGGTGTGTACCTGATCAAGGTTCCTTGCACCACTGACGCGCTGAGATCAGATACGACGGATCAGTGAACAGTAGGAAGCTCTCGTTGGGTTCACCGGGAGGAAAGGTTTTATGGGCGAGGTGACATTTAGAACGCTTTCCAATTTCGCTGAAGTCTATTTGCCTCGCGAGCGAGAAACGTAACGAAACAGTTTTCTCTACAATGGACTTGCGGCATCCGAACTCGTCGCAAACACGATTAACCACCCTCGAACCACCACCCTCATTTAGAGCGCATTGAATCGTCGCACACACGCGTTCATTACGCGTGTTTTTACGTGCGCGCGGCGTAAAAATAGAAAAGAAAACGTTTCAAAAATCTCCTTATTCGCAGGAAGATGTCTGTGTTCTCGGGGATACTTTGCATAAATTTCTCGAGACACCGTGCACGGTCTTATCGCGCCAGAATTTAATGACTCGGCACATGCACCGCAATTATCCGCAATTTCTCAGCGTATCGCATCATCCATCGTGAGATATTCGACGCATTTAACATTCTTCTTCGTTAAAATATCTTCTCGTTTACGGCACGTATTATATTTCGGAGATTAACTAACGTGGTCTTGTGTAGTCTCTCCGTATAAGAAAATATCAAGCGTGTATCGATTCGCTTTCTATTCATATATATCGGTGGAATTTCATTGAGCAAAGCACGTGAGAGTGTGTAATAAACGATAATATCGCGCGAGAGAATAACGTGACTCGAAAAACTTGCATGTCACTTCGTTGCATTCGTCGTAGTTTTGTGAAATTTTATAGAGCAGCGTTTTATATATCATAAGTAACAATTATCGCTTATATGTGCAAAATGTGGAATAATAAAATGTTCGTATTTTTTTTTCTGCTTTCATTAATTTTACCAGAAAAATGTGCACGTACATGCATAACATTATCAAGGAGATTATTTTATCTACGATCGTATCGATCGAAATTGTAATATTTGAGCTTTCTAAATAGATAAGATATCTCATCCGATATCATATCTCAGTCAGATTACTCTCAAATAAATCGTTATCGCGCGTAGATATGTTCGAAGATAACAGAAACACTTAAATATAAAATCAATACGCTAAAGTATTATATCGAACATTTGTTTTCTTCTGAAGTGTCTCTCGATATAGTTCAGAAATTTCATATTTCACTAAGTAACAAGAGTATATCGCAATACACGCATGTGTGTAACGACCGTTCTCTCTGTATTACGAAATTAATAATATATAATTTAAAATCTTTTTAAATTAGATGACAAATTATATACATACATTCGTGGACGATATATTAAGAAATAATGGAACGCAATTACCTTAATGAACATTTTATTCGACGCGGCTGAAAAGCAGAGAGACGTTCAAATATTTAACGCGACGAAAGAGATTTAAATTCAGAGATTATTAATAATGAGATATGACTGATTTTATTATTTTGCTCCGTTTCTTCGTTTTCTACATGCGAACGTGTTCTCGATCTTGTTTCGCGGGAGTGTATCTTTTTATCCGATGCTGACGTTGCTTTGACGCTGCTTTTTTCTCGTTATGACAAAATTGTTCTTGTACCTCTCGTTTGATACTGAGTTTTCTGTCTTTCGTGTAAGATCCGCGGCTGGATCAATTGCAATTTGGAAGTTTTTTTCCTAATCAGTGCGCATCCTGTAAACGCATCGATTTTGTTATCGCGGGGATAAGGTTTCGTTTTGTTTCGTATCGCGTGTTACATTATGCATAACCCACTCGTGCGCTTATCTTCTCTTGCGAGCCTTCATTCTTGTCCGACTGCTTTATGTACAAATATAGTAACGAAGCGCAGGATGAGATACGCGTGTGCGTATTCAGCGCGATTGAGTGTCTCCGAGACTTCGGAAGAAATCGCTTCAAGTATAAATGTTTGCCGATTGCAGATTTTTTCTTCTGACAATGTTAAAAATAAAGAGAAATTATATAACAAACAAAACTTACGAATAATGAACGCAAACAGTCGCGCGCAATTTGTTCGCGAGCTTTTTTTTCATCGCAAATGTGAAACAAATTGGATCACAGCGGGAAAAGATAGTTCAAGAAAACACTATAATAACATAAATAAGCAGCGACTTTTCTCTTTTTCTCGCCTTTTGCGAAACTTTTAAATTTTATCTGTACATGTACGCGCATATGCGAGGCTTGAAATTGGTACACGTCTTGTTGAATACGTACAAAGTTTCTCGGACTTTTTTGTCGCGACGATTCCGCGAAAGAAAAGTTGAGACAGAGTGTCTGGTAAAAAAAATCTTAGTGGAAGAGGAGTATCCGCGTATCTGGCAAGAATTCGCTTCGACCGGCAGAAAAATCCGAGCCCGGATGTTCTGTGCGCGCCTCACTAGAAATTCTCTATATTTTTCTCACGCGCCGTTGAAAATATTATCGCGCGCGCGCTATCCTCCTCTCGCCAGAGGACCCGAACGAAGTCCAGGAGGATATAAGGACTTAATACCGACGATTAAACCCGGGCTTATACAAGGATTCGGGTCACCGTCGGGCTCGTTCCGCGGAAACACGCGCGACTCTAATTAAATTCACAGCTTAATGCGAATATTAGGTACTAATGGATAATTTCGCGATATTATCGTGTGCCCGGGGACCAGGGGTTTCGGACGCGGAATAGTTACGTCGGAAATCAAGCGAGCGGTAGAATAGTTTTAGGATTATGCGATACCTCATAGTTAGCGGGGACGGGTTAACTGCAAGTGGGAAGTTTGTCCGCTGATGCTCACATAGTTAGTATTCATAGAGAACATTATGGACATTTATTACGTGGGACATTAAGCGTTGATGACATGGATTTTATACAGTGGCATTAAATCGCGATGTAAAAAAAAGAAAAAAAAATGCGAAAGTTTTAAAAAGACAAATTGTCGATATTTGTTTTCGTTGTCTATTTTTTGTCTGTTTTGTTCATTGCGATTTAACGATAATCGATATAACTCGAAAAATATCCTAGTTTTTTGAAGTTGGATATTTTTTTTTCAGTGATATTTAAATGTCGTACTTGTGTGAATAAAATCCGTCATCGTCGTGGATTGAACATTTGTAAAATATTGATAAGCTCGTTTGTTGCAAGATGAGATTACGTCGGAGACATTTAGTCAGAAATAATAATGCACAAATTATCTTAATAAATGTCGTCGAATCGTTCGCGCTGAAAGAAAATTTGAAATTAAACGTAATCATCTAATATGATTTGCAACTCGCGTGTGACGTGATTGTAAACGACGAGAATTGCCGAGTAATTATTTTCGCGCACACAGCCATTATCGGCCAATTAAACTTGCAAATAGTCGCGCTGCAATTCGTATCGTTCCGATAGATAATCAATGGATTTTTTTCATCCGAAAGAAACCTCTCAGCTAATAATTACAAAAATTGTCTTCGTAAAACGGCCCTATATATATATATTTATTTATTTATTCTTATCTCCAATTTATTAGAATCTATAAAATGAGAGAATATTTTACGTTAATTACGTTCTTTTTCTTTTTATTTCTTTAATTACGTTCTGTACATTGATCAATAATTCACTAAAGTAGATAACATACAAATAGATTATTGATGTTTTGAAACAAAAAATCAAAAATAAAAACATCAAATGTAAAATAAGAATCAAAATTTGAAAAAATAATAAATTTCATGTTAATAACTTAATTACACGCTTGCTATTTTTACAACGACGTCGTATTTTCAACGAAATGAAGGTGGATACGTTACAAAGTGCCGCGATGCCGCTCTGTCGTTCGTTCGGTCGCGTTTCTAAAAGAGCAATTTCGACGTTCTCTTCGACATGTGCAGCGCGCGCAGATGCGCTGCAGCTTGCAACAGACGGGAACGCGGCGCGGGGTCGTAATTAGCGACGACTGCAAGAGAGACGAAATTCTCCTGGTCTGAGCGAACTAACGAGCTCGCCGCATTCACGCGCGTCTTCTGTCAACGCGATGCGATTGCCGGTGCAGACAAGCCGCATTATGCCGAAAGACGAAACGCGCACACGTAAGAGCAGCGCCTCCGCTTGTGTGTGTCTCTCCATGTGCACGCTTTTGTCACGTGTGACGCGGCGGCGCGACACACGTAATAAAGATAAAGAATCGCACGACACGCGCGAATGCATCGTTCAATATGTACAATCGTCTAATCAAGCGTGTAATTTACGACACAGTCGGTCGAAGTTGCTTCCGCTATAGCTTCCTGATGCGAACCAAAAAAAAAGAGCTCGATAGAGTTTACTCTTTCCGTTGAATTTCCGATAAATTCTCATAGTGCTTTCTTTTTTAATGTTTGCAATTTTAAGTAGAAATCACTGAACAAGCCACTAAAAAAACAAGCCGGGCTCGAAAATATATTATTAAAAAATGAAGAGTGTACTTGTAAATGCGAATCAACAACAGCGTTTGGCCTTCTTTTTACGACCTAATTAGCATCTTGTTGATTTAATTTCACGGAACATAAATTTAATTATCAAATAAAAATCCATTTATTTGCGGAAAAGTCTATTGACAAGTGTAATTTTAAAAGATACTTTTTTTTTAACAGTTTGCTAATAACTTTTTTTCTGAGGATGAATCGATCAGAGTATGTTACAACAATGCTTCCCTCGTTCAATTTGAAGAGAGATTCTTTACTCGACAAATATTTTTCTGATTATTCTGTTTGTCGTAACAGAATGTGCGCGTTATCAACTTCCGCTCGGATTACGGAGATCGAGTGCATTAATAAATCAAATGTTGATAGCAAACACGACGAATCTTGAACACAAAACAAAAGATGAACGATCCCGAGAAGAGCGAGAGTATATCGAGCTAAGAATATCGAAATCTCTCTCCTGAGTTCTTTGACCTTTAAATTCATCGCTCGCTGCGCGCGCCGGAGACATGTTCCGATTCCGAAAACTTAAATATCTTTTTACATGTTTACGTGGAAAGAAGATAATATCTACGGACAGTGTCTATTGATCATTGTCGGTGCGGACAGCGAAACGTCTGCTGAAATAGGGATTAATTTTTCAGAGACAGACACGAAATTTCGACGTGTGATAGTTCGCGACCGTGTATCCCGCGTGCGAGACTCTATCCGGATTTTTCTCAGCGCGGAAACTCTTTCGAGAAAAATGTCGCTGCGAATTCTGCGGGAAGCACTGGTATTCAGCGAGACCATCAAAGTGCGGTAAAACGAACCGAGATATCGTTCCCTCTCTTTGAGGAAAAACTCTCCTCGCAATTTCCAGCAACGCGCGACGAAAACGCGACATCGAAGTTTGAGATCGAAACGCGACGCGGGTATTTGCCAGGGATATAAAAAGATGATGCTTCAAATCGTCGGAAGAATTCGAGAGAGGAAAGCACAATTGATGCGTCCTCGTTTCCGTGGAATTAAAAGTTTGACGCTTGTAATCGATAACATTGTTATTTATATAATCCTCGAAAAAAATCGAACAATTGCTTCGCACTATTTTCTCGTGTGCGTGATATAAGTTCTATTTTTATTGATCTTTTGAGTTTTTGTCAAAAACTCGAGGATATCTTTGAAAATATTCGCCGAATAATGTAAGATAACGTGACGACGACGATTGCTCTCTGGACGAGAGAGAAGAGTACCTTTGACATTTTCCCGAAGAACTCCGAATGAACATCCGGCAGCGTCTCGCGCGCGAACTAACGCGTTGCATAAGCGCAGCATAAAAATATCCGATTTCTAGACTTTCATTACATGACTATTATGCAACGATTATGCAGTTCTATGACTTGCAAGAAGAAAGCTCCGCGTTAAAGACTGTCAGCTGATTGTGTGAGACGTTAATAAAAAAGAAAAAAAAAACGCGTGACTATTAATTTCGCACAACAAAAGTTCAAAATAATTAACTTGTTGACAAGAATTATCATAAATTTAAATATACAAGATGTTGAAAAAAAAAAAATACTCTTTCTTATTCTCATCTTCTTTATACATTCTCAAGGACTTGTTTACGTAGATTTTTTTCCCCGATAACCTTGAGATTAGCATTTCAGACTGATGTGTCTCTGAAAACAATGGCGGGATCGCGATATACGTGTTATATATATGCACAAGCGCGGCCAGTCGCGCAGATTGTTTTTGTTCTCGTCTCGCCGAGTTTGACGGCGCTGTGTAATCAGCACCCTTGACAGAGAGCACTTTTCCCGGTTGTCGCGCCGACGACGAGAGCTTAACGTCGATGACGATCGATCGATCGGACGCGCGCGAATCTGATCTCAAATCGTTTCGAGTGGGCTGTCTGTCAGTCGGCTTTTCCTGCTGTATACGATTGCAGTTAACAATACAGAAGCAGAATAGGACTCGAGCGCGCGCTGCAGGTGTATATGTACAATACGTGCCTTTCTTTCTAATTCCCCACTGCTCATTCCCTTTTCATTCCGCCTGGAGTTTAAATAGGAGGCAGAACTACCGCGGGACATACAAACCTTTTACGTTTCAAGAACCACATCATACTCGCAGCCACACTTGACTTTTTATTTTGTCTTATGTTCTTAGCTTGAAGATCTCTCATTCACTAACGAGAAAAAAAACTATGACCAATACAAATCAAAGAATAAACAATTTTTTGCTCAAATAACACAGAGATATAATATAAATTTTTTAAATACACAGAGAAACATTTTGATCTCATTTTTTTATCATCTGCGGTACGTCGAAAGTAAATCTCTCTTTCATGACAGAAAAAAAATAAAAATAAAACAACAAAAAATTGCCTCTATACTCAGACGAGAAAAACAATGAAACGAAAAAATATATCCATAAAATTTCTTCTCGTTTATACCATTTTTTTTTTTTACGTTACACTCACTGACTTCTCGTATGCGAATCTTATACATGTATATTGCGAATACAACGCGTGTCTGCACGATTAAACGCATGCCAGTGTATGTACTCACGCGTGGTACATACGCACGCACGCAGGCGTTTTATTTACGTCGTCGTAAAAGCGAGGTGGACAGCGAGGATTCTCTTCGTCGCGCGTTCACCCGGAACACGAGATCGAAGAGACGAGAACGACCTAGAAAGTCACAAGATCCCGTTGCACTTGACACGAACGAGCGCGCGACAGCACGAGACGCGCGCGTTTTTTAGTCGCTAGAGAATACATATGTACACGAACGAAGCGTCGGATGCAGGGAGAAATGGTGTCCCTCGTGTCTTCGGTTTCCACAAATTTTTCCCATGATAGTTGAAAACCGATATTTCCCAGTTGTGAAGAGAGGTTTTGGTTAATCGCATCGACGTTCGTTCGCACACTTCGTTCTGTATCTTGAGAGAACGAAGAGAACGAGCAAAGAAATTAGCGCGCGATGTTATTGTACAAACTAGCACACATGAAATTAATAAAAATAATTAACACATTACAAAATATAATCGTGGCCAAGCGTATTTCTTTTTATCCTATTTTAAGTCTTATATTTGTCTTTTGTTATTTCTTTCTGGTTGATCCTTCTTTGTTAATTTACTCCAAGAGTAGTTTCTTGTAATATTTTTTTATTATATTATTATTGATTATAAAATTTATTAATGTACATGAGCGCTAGTCGGCACATCACGTGTCGTCTCCTGAAAGGGGGCCGATGCAACCTGCATCGAACTCTATTGGAGCATATGCTCAGAGACAGCTGCAACAAGAACGGCGCAGGAGTGCTCGTGACGAAGCGGCGCACCACCGTCGTGCTGAAAATCGCATGTGGCGGAAAAAAAATCGAACGCGAGGGAAGAAAAAAAGGGCGGAAAATCGGCGGAATTGAAAAGATTGTAACAGATGACAGTTAGGAGCTTACCTGACTTTGCCGCCGCAGTACTGGCAGTGTTCGCCCTGCCAGCCGTCGCGGCAAACGCAGGTGCCATTGACACAGTCGCCGTTGACGCAGGTGTCGGGGTCGCAGGCCGTGTCAGCGGTCGGCGACGACGAGGCGGAGGACGCGGCGGCGCTTACGTGCACCAGGCAACAGACGAGCGCCGCCCACAGCAGGAACGGCGCCCAGGACACGTTGGTTGTATCGCCGCTGCCATGGCTGCGTTGATGCCGATCGCGATGATCGGCGCGACGGGAATGAGAAGAAGAATGATGATAATGATGATGATGCACCGCGGCGACGAGGACGTCGCCGCACGTCAATCGCGGCCGCCACTGGCCTTTCCGACGATACTTGGACTTATATAGGAACAAAAACATCTGCACGATCTCTGCCATTTTGGTAGGCTTCCATGTCAGGGACAATGGCGACCGACCGCGAGGAGGTGCCGGAGGACGCGCATACGGAACACGACGACGGCGAACGACAACGAATGTGACGTGAGGACGAGACCGAAATCCTCGAGCGATTTATTCTCGTCTGACCGCGACGACTGTGCCCAACAGCTCGACGACTCGACGACTCGCCCGACGAAAGGAGCGACTCGCTACTGCCTACCACTCAACCTGCGCTCCGTGCAGCACTCGGAGCGCTGCTACATTCTCGCAAAAGGCAAAACACGAGAGAGAAAAAGCGAGCGGACACCATTTCCCGCGCCCCTGTCGTACTGACGCCGCATTAAATTGCGCGCGATTATTGTTTGTCAATATTTCACCTGCCAAGTTTATCGACTATCGGCATTTTCATCGCGCGAAGAACCGCGTAATTACATTATCGATAGCAGAGAGGAGACTTCTTCTCTCTGGTTCTACAGTGCTGCACCGCTTTAGTTGCACTTTGCGCCCTTTCAGAGAAAAATAAAACGGATATACAATACAGTGTTGTAACTATGTATATTGATGAAGAGAGAAAGAGATTACATTTGACAGAGAAAGTAACGGCAGGTGAGGAACTCCGAAAGAACCGGAACCGTCAACGGCGGACGAAAAGACGCGGACTTCCTTGCGCGAATCCCGAAATGTGTTGCGCGACGGCAAAACCGTCGCTGTGAAACGACTCGCCAGAACGGCACGAGAAACGCCGCCATATTGCGAGAGAGAGGTTGCCTAGTGTTGACTGAATGCGCGGCCTAGGTGTTTACGCGATCTCGGCTGAGAGTCGATCTGGTAAGTGCGAATCGATCCCGTAGTTGCCATCAGTATACTTCGCGCCAGGAGCACAACTACGCGCGGACTCTGCGTCCTGTGACGTGTTGCGCGATTTGTGGTGCTCTGACATGAGCGGCAACAACGGCGAGAACGATCGACAACGCGAGAGGATCATCACTACCACCAGTAGCAGCACTTCAATTACAACAACGACCACCAGCAACGGCAGCGAGGGCATCACCGGAAACAGCGGTGTGATTGTGATGGGCGATTCGGCGGTCGCAGCAACGGCAACGAAGCACCGCGTCAACGACGATCCCGCGCGTACGCGCCAAGACTTGGACACGCCGAACGACCACGAGGACAGGGACGCGCGCGTGTCTCCCGTCATCGCCAACTTCGTCACCACAGGGGTACGTCGTCCCGCCGAGAAATCTTCTTTCACCGATCATCACTGTGCGCGACAGCTGATCGCTTAATTACAATCAGTCGTGAATAAAACAGAAACTGTTATTCTCTCTTTCTCCGCGATCTGAAATCCTTGCAAAGTGAAAGGAGTTGGTGTCACCTTCTTGGTTTTCTTCCGAAGCTAAACAGAGAGAATTTGCACGGATAATCTTGTTAGTTTCTTCCTCCTTTTTTTGGAGTAACTTGCATTTGATTAATATATATGTGTTGTGTGATTCTCAATATTAACGCAATGTTTTGAAAAAATGATTTATTGGAGATGCACACATTTAAAATTAAAGTTAAATAATGTGTTTATAATGTATATAAAAAACAGAAGTGTTTTATGTCATTAATTTGAACGAATTATGTAATCTTTATTGGATTTAAATGACTAACATAGTGTCTGAAAAATAAACAAAGATTCCAATAAAGATTATTCAGAAATTCACAGAAAAACTGCTTCGACACGTATATATAATTGTTTGCAAGATAGCCTTTGTAGAAAAAAAATTGTTTTCAAATTGTTGGAACACATACAAGCGTGAAGCGCAATTCAATCGTTTGAACATGAAAATGTAAACTTATGCTTGCTGTATTTCGTGCTATGATGAACAAGAATTTTTGGTCGTTAAACAAATTAAATGATCAGCCTCGCCTATTGCTGTGCTTATGGATGTAAATTTTGTCCCGTAGATGAGTTTACTGGAGCAAATACCTTGGTCTTTGCAGTGTGCCACAACCGATCAGCGTGTGATCGACGCCTTTATCAGAGGCGCCAGAGCGCGCAATATTAACTCGCTAGAGAACAGATCGCAATCTAGTTTACCTCGCGTAAGCGCCAACCGACTCGCCAACACGCACTTGTGCTCATCTCCGACCGGCGTGGGCAGTCCGGTGCGAAGAAAGAATCACGAGAAAGAATCTTGCTCTTGTGATACTTACAAAGCTCAACGGTAAAGAGATTACACTTAAAAAAATTATTAATCTTCAAAATATAGAGCACAAAAAAGAAATGATATTAAATAAAATTATGTTGAATATGTGCAGAGATATGTTCAGGGAAGAACTGCAAAAGGCTATGAAGTTCCAGAACCTGTGGAACGAACTGAGGCAGTACATACGTACTGCCTTTAACATTGCTTTGGAGGATACATCCAAGTCTTTGCAATC
>QVOB01003811.1:0-18487 GCA_014839585.1 Pseudomyrmex concolor | reverse complement strand
AAATGTTTCTAACACAGATCGCCAAGAGCGTGAGAGATCGCCATGCGTCAAGCAGGAGGATGCGGGAGCCGAGTCCCAAGGACATTGACGAGCAGCAGCAGCAGCACGTGATAAAAGAAGAGGAAGGTCAGCCGAGGCCGTCGTCGTCGTCGTCGTCGTCCTCCACCACCGTTCGGAGACGGGACTCCGTCTGCCGGCGAGACTCGGAGGACATTACGACCGAGGCCAAGAGGACCAGACTCGACGACGAGGCTATACCAAGACTGAGACTCAATGCTAGTCTGGCGACGGATCCCGCCCTGCGACCTGCCGCCGTTGCCGCCCTTACCGTGAAACCCGACAACACCTCGCCGCCGAACACGACCCCGCCACTTCCAGCTGGACTTCAGAACGGTGAGTAACTATACGTCTTTAATTTCGAAGACTACCAAGAGAGAAAAAGAGAGATAAAGTATTCTCTCTCTTTTTCAGAAGATAAAATAAATAAACAGATTTTCGTGTTTTTTCATCAGCGATCGCTTCGGGTCGCCTGTACGTTCTGCCGACGGACGGGAAGGAGACGATCACGGTGGAGCCTGCGAGGCCGCCGACCGCTCTGATCTGTCCGCCATGCGGCATTCGATTTAGTTCGGCGAGCACGCTCGAGGCTCATCGTACTTTCTACTGTGCTCATCGACCCCGCGTGGACGAGGACGCGACCAACGAGGAGGACGATGACAACAGCAAGCCCGGCAAGTCCTTCGACGTACGTAAAGCGTACGCGTGTCCGCATTGCTCGTACAGCGCCGACAAGAAGGTGTCGCTTAATCGTCATATGCGGATGCACGCCGTCTCGCCGGCGCCGCCGCCGACGACAACTGCGACTCCGAATTCTTCGGCGAACAATCTTGCCGCCGTAGGTCCGACCGCGGCGTCTAACGGATCTTTGAACGAGAACGCCGAGAGATATTGTAGAAATTGCGACATCAAGTTCAACTCGTTGAAAACGTACAGGTGTGTGGGAAATGTGTGACGGAAAGAATAATTTAACACGTTAAGTCGCGGTCCCCCGCGATCGGTTTATTTTTACTGATAATTACTTTTAATTAATATTATAAAATTTGTTGAAGAGCGCACAAAACGCATTACTGCGAGACTAGGCACGTGGTGAAGGACGCGACGCCGACGTCCACGGCGCCACCGCCAAACTTGGTGAAAGCGTCGCCGCCGACCAGCTCGAGTCCCGGTGATTCGCCGCCTCCGCAACCCTGCCTGGCGCTGCCCACCAATCCCATTCTCATTGTGCCGTACTCGTTGTTCCGTAGCGCGAGCGTTCTCGCCGCACCCGCTCTTCCGGCTCCCGACACAGCGTGCTTCCTTATGCCAAACGGTTCGTATCGCGAAGTTAAATGTATGTAAAAATTCGCATCTTGAACTCGCGCATGGGTTGAAAACGGATTTATTTCATTGTCTTCAGGTTCGCTTCAGCCAATGACCAGAGGTCTCGCTACCACGCCGAACGCGGTGGTGGAACCGCCAGCCGTTCTGAGAGCGGCGAACAAACCTGCGACGCCGGCGTCCAACGTGGTCGCGGCGGCAACGTCCACGTCGCCGTCGGCTTTAGCGCCTCTCGATCTCAGCGTTCGCAGATCGCCGGTGCATCAAGACGAGAAGGAAAACAGAATGTCGCCGGCGCCGTCGTCTCTTCCGCCACCCGCGAGCAGTCCGAGATCCAGAGGCAGCGGCAGTCCGAGAACGAGATCCATCGGTCCGGTTCAGACAACTGCCGGCGGCGCCGTCGCGCCACCTCCTCCCGCAGAACTAGCACTAAGACTGGCTGAGCTTCCGCCGCCTCCAGTTCCCGGAGTCCTCGTCAAACAAGGCGTTTCCAGGTAAGATTGAGAAAGTTTGAGAATGAATCTTTGGAATTTTTTGGAAGATCTTCGAATTAGATCTTGAAATTGTAATTTGTTTTTACAGATGCAAAGAGTGCAACATCGTGTTTTGCCGCCACGAGAATTTCGTCGCTCACAAGAAGCACTACTGTCAAGCGAGGGAAACGACTGTGAGCAACAGTCCGCCGCCGATCGGCACACCGTCGCCGCCTTTGGTCCAGCTCATTTGTGCGGCATGCGGTATTAAATTCGCTTCGCTGGACAATCTGAACGCTCATCAAGCGTTCTATTGTCCAAAGAGGCCCGAACTTCAGGAGCATCACACACGGTGTTCTAAGTGCAAGGTAAAAATGCGGATTTTTAGAAGTAAAAAAATCCTAAAAAATTATCTTACGAAAGATATCTACAACAGATACGTAAGAACAAAAAACATAGAATGAGAGACATCATTCATTCAGAAAGTAAGAGATTAGATTCGGAAACACTTAAATCTTGTGTATTGAAAAAGGCAGTTAATGAAACAAAAACTGAAAGAAAGCATCTTGGTTTTCTGTAATCTCTCTCGTGGATAAATATCTTTTTAATCTTATCGACTTCTTTGAAAATTCTTGAAGTTAACTTAATGGAATGGTTCTTTATTGACAGACCATAATAGAACCGGGAAGCACTCATACTTGTGTGGGCGGTACGTCGGGTGGATGGCGGTGCCCGGTATGCGGTGCTGTCAGTCCGACGGCTGGCGCCGCACAGCGCCACATGGAATCTCATCAAGGCGTCAAGGCCTTCCGTTGCTCGATCTGCAGTTACAAGGGTAACACATTACGTGGCATGAGGACGCATATTAGAATGCATTTCGAAAAACGTGGCACTGATCTTCAGGTAGAGTTTTTCCCTCTCAAAGTTTCTTCAAAGTTGCATTTTCTGCATTTCTTGGCGACGAAAACACTTTTAGTCCGTCGTTATTTGTAGTTCGTTATTTTAAAAGTAACAAAACAATTGAATCTTCGATTCTGACAAAAATCCTCATCTCTCGGATTAAAAAACAAAGAGATTTAAAACTAGTAATGAAATTTCATAAATGTTAATTTAAGAGTGTAAATTCTTTTTTTTGTTTTTATTTAGCGATCGGCTCTTGACACTTATAAAATTTCATTACTATTAGTTTTAAACTGTACGAACCTTCAAATTCTTTAATTCGTTAAAAAAGATTTAAATCCAAATCATCTTAGACTTAAATTTGTTTTTTCCTATCCAAAGTTTGAAGTGTTTTGGACGGAATGGACACGGATGGTTTCTGTTGAAACACATCGTATGTAAGTTTTATTGATTCTCAATTAGGAGGAGAACTACATAACGTGCGTGCTGGACAACGAGACGACGCTGCCGACGTCCGAACCCGCAGCCGCTACGACGCCGGAGGAGATTCCCGCGGAGATACAGGTGAATGGTAAAACGGAGATAAGGAAGAGCCCGCAGCCACCGCCGCCGCCACCGCCGCCGCCGCCACCGCCGCCGCTAGCACCAACGATCGCCAACAAAGTGAAACAGGAACGGGAGGACACGCCGCCCCCGGAGGAGAGTCTGGATCCCAATAAGAGCGGGCCGCGTTACTGCCGTTCTTGCGACATCAGCTTCAATTACTTGAGCACGTTTATCGCTCACAAAAAGTACTATTGTTCGAGCCACGCCGGCGAGGCGAGCAACAACAATAACAACAACAACAACAATAACAATAATAACAATTCCAGCGGTCATCCGACGTCACCGCCTAGCAACAGAACTGAAGCGTCGGTACTTTAAACGTGACATTTTTCGAACATAGATTGTGCTCTTCCTCAGTTTGCTTCTCTTCCTGGAAACAATACCGGACTGCATATCCTGTGAAAAAAAGTATATATATATATAAATATATATATGTATATATATTTTTTTTAAGAAACCGCAAATGGATTTTCACACGCTTTTAAACGTATACACATATACACATTATTCTTCTCTCCCTAGTCAAGTGTATGTGAACGATCTAAAAATATTCACTTTTTCGTTATTTTAAACAACAAAAATACCGTATCTAAAATTAAAAAATCCACTTCAATGTAAACACCACACTTAAACAAAAAAAACAAAAAAAAACAAAAAAAAAAAAACAAACTCCAGAGTGAAGAGAAGTACGATATAAAAGGTGCGATAATACACAACTGTGTTAATTGTTGCAAATTTATACATAATGTAACGAACGACTCTATCGGGGACTTTTTAGTTGACTAATACATTGTGTGATTTTTGTTAATCCAGAGAATCGTTCTCGTATTTATAAGACGAAGATTATCATAGTTTGTACATACATATAGTTGCGCGTGCGTGAGAATGAGTGAAAAAAAATGCAAACAGAATCGTAACTGTAATAAGTCCTAGTCCTAGTCTTGTCGTTGTCAAGTAAAGGACACACTTCGTGTAATAATAATAATAATAAAACAAACTTACAATTAAAACTTGTTTTGAGTAAAAAAAAGTGATTTTTTTACTCGAAACAAGTTAAAAGTTTAATTGAAACATTTTTAAATGCGTAAATTTAAAATTTATTTCTTGTTCACACATTTCTTATCGTGTTTTTATTTTGCGAACAAAGTAATATAAGTCTTAGTCAAAAACAAAACCGCATATAAAAGACATAAATTATATTTAAAATTGAAAACTTTCCAGTTACGATTCCGTTTGCGTCGTCTGCTTGATTTTGCCGATTAGCGATTGTCGTGCCCGAATTGGTATTCTTGAGGAAAAAAAAAAAAAAAAAAAAGTCGCAGCATTCTGTATATATATGTAAAACTCGACGACCAACAAAGCAACGTGAAAAAAAAGAAGATAGAAAGAAAAAGATAAAAGAATGCAATTAGGTTGGCTCGAGGCCAACTTGTTTGAGAATTGATCAATCGATCCGAGATGTGCAATTCATGACTTTTTAATAATCTCATAGTCTATAGTTAATAATCGACATCTTATCTTTTAAGGTCCGATACGATGAGTGTAAAATGTTGTATAATAGAAAAGTAGAGTATTACGGAGCAGTAGTAATAAAAAAAAGCGGACACTCCCTGGTGAACGATTATACCAATCTCAAGCTTGTGAATCTGCTAAATTACGTTGCGCAATATATATGTACGACATTTTATATATACATACATATTTATGTATATGTATATACATTGTTTTATATATATATATATCTATATATATATATATATTATTCTCGCGGAATCACGCCTGCGTCTGCGAATAATTATCGCGCGAATGCGTCGATAAAAATGTCCGTTGAGAAATTTCCAATGCTGCGTCGTGAAATACGCAAATTTGGTAAACTGGCATCTTTGACAAGTAAAAAAAAAAAAAAAACAAAAACCAAACAAAATTCAACTTTTGAAAATATATAAACTTCGATCGTATGTCAAATTGAAATCGTACGCGCACGCGCTAGTGAGCAAGTTTTCTTCGCGTTTTCGAAATGTGTGAATAATTGATCTCTTTCATGACAGTTTTGTTTTTTGTACAAAAATTTAAATTCAATATTTTTACTTGAATACACGTAGTCTGAAAGTCATGTACGTCGCGGCAAACGAAATTTTGTGACAGAAAGGATGACGATCTCAAAAAACAAAAAACAAAAAAAAAAAAACAACATGCCTTCCTCTCGCTTATCGGTGTTTACCGTTTTGGATTTTTATGGACGCATTCGAATTCGTGCATTGAATCAAAACAAACGTCACGTGTACGTGTTCGCGAAACGGAGCGATTAATCGTCGTGCCGTTCTCGCGGGGGCACGTAAGTGTAAAATAAATTAGAATTAAGGCCAGTGTTACATGTATACGCAGTGTACTACTCATATCATTACGCGACTCGTTGATTGAAAAAAAAAAAGAAGAAAAAACCGTCGATCGTTGACCGCGCGGCGAAGCCACAAAGAAAATTGCAAAAATAACATTTTGCAAAGATAAGTAATCTCATTCGGATATATTCTCTCCTTCTCCCTCTCTCTTCTGTCTCTTTCCTCGATCATTAGACTACTGCGAAATATTTTTTTTTTTTTGTGTGTTTTACGTTGCCCACGCGTGTTATGTTGTTAAATGCGTTTTCTGCGTTTCCCGAGCACAAGACTGACCGTGCGCGGAGACATCTGTAAATTTACACTTTTCAATCACACTTGTTACGTTACGAGCTATAAACTTTTCATATGTTACATGCCATATGTCAGAAGACGGTTGTTTTCTCAACGCACATTCTGTGATTTTTTTTTTTTTTTTTTTTTTTTTTTTTTTTTTTTTTTTTTTTTTTTTGTAAACTGTTTTTCGACAATTATTTCGATTTTTCTCGGTTTCGATCATAAGAATGAAATTCAAAATTAAATTCGTCACAGCCACTCGAAAAAGGACGTTTGCCGAAATTGTTGCGTAAACGATCCCTCATCTCTAGGCTTACTTCTCTTTTGCTGTTTTTATTTTGATAATCGAATTTTACACGCGAGATATATACCTATAGAGAAAAGTCTGTAATAAACATGTAAGCGTACAAATAAAACTTTACGCCATTTACAACTCATTTCTTCTTCTAACGCGAAGGATAAAATGTCGGAAAAAGAAAAAAATGAGAACTCGAAATATTTGCAAAATAAATTTAATATGTTAAAAATTTAGGAAAATAGACAAAGAAACTTGCAGAAATTCGTGAACACAAGATTATTTTGACAATTTTGAATATTTAATGATACTACACATATTTTGTAGTATCATTGAATATGTAATTTCTTCTAAATCTTGATACAAATATTGTTGTACATAGACATATAGCAAAAAAACCAGAAATTGCGACGTGACATTGTTGGTGCATTTAATAATCGTACGGACGCCGAGCGAATGTTTTTACATCGTTACATTGTTTGTCGCGCGTTACATTCGGTCTATACGTCTATGTCTTTGTATCATCCAGGACTGGGATCAGCTACCTAATCTTTACAACATAATTTTCGTCTATTTACCTTATTTACTTAGCTTGTTAATCATCAGTCTCTTAACATATTTTGTTACATAATTCCAAATAACTTGTCACTCATCTCCTTCAAATGATTCGTTACTTATTCTGTGAGTTCTTAAGTTACTTAACATAGTGTTAAATTGATACAACTCATCTTCGTTTTCAGATATATCAGTATTACTGGAATAATAACAATAATCAGGAATTTCATTTGCTTCAAAAGAATCGCTGTCGCTATCAGGATAATCATTTCTCCAATGCGATTCCGAGTTTGAATCTATGGTCGATTTGTCTTCTTCATCGGAATTTTGTTCATGAACGAAATAATCTTGTTGAATCGTTATCTCGTCACTTTCAAACCATACGTCATTAGAGGTTTCCGCACAATACACATCGTACACATATTTCTCCATATCCTAAAAATAATAATTGTATTTCATACGTATGTATTACACACACATACACGTACAAACAAGCAGAAAAGTAATATATAAGATACAAAGAGAGATTATCATACTATATAACTCACTTCCATTGTATTACTTACTTCTTTCATTTCTTCTTTTTCTTCTACACTGTCTTCTTTCTCTATAGTATCATCACTTGATGTTTCTTCTTTCTCATCTTTTTTTGAGGTACTCCAGGAATCCTCTATGTCTATGAGTGTCACCCATTTGTCTTCGGATTTTTCTTTACTCGATGCATCCACAGAACGTTGAAAATTGACAACTTTGAATCTGTCTGTTACGGAATCTGACCCTGTCAATCTGGATACTTTTTCTGACACATCGGAAACGTTACTGTCACAAGGCAATGTTCGCTTGGTACAATTTCTGACTTTTTCTACATCCAGCTTGGGAAGAACTTTGGCCACATATTCTGCAACATCCTCGGTCTAAAACGACCAATCATCATTCGCTATTCAGAGCATTTGTTCATTTTTTGTGTTTTTTTTTTATAATTATACAACCTACCTCACCTCAAATATTAATACCTAAAATATAAGTAACACCTAAAATATATAAACGCTTTGAAGCGTTTCTAGCGTAAAACGAAAGAATCTGGCTTGAAAAATTCGTCGATTCAACGCCTGATAAGCGAGTTATCAGGCCTTGAAACGATATGTGCATACCAATAAGATAACTCACTTATCAGACGTTGAAGTTGGCGGATGTTCAGGTTCAGGTTATTTTTTTTTTTTTTTTTTTTTTTTTTTTTTTTATGTAGTCTTTTTAACGCGCCCGTTAATCGCTTTCGCGATTTTTGCGAGCACTAAACCCAACCTCTCTCCGAACTCACTCCCATTTCAGGGTTAGGGTTAGGTTAAGTTAGGAAATCTGTCATGTTAACACAATGACACGTCGGGAGAAACGAGATATCTCGTTTCATAAAATCGTTTATTAAAAAATGTGAAATACCCGACATCGATGTGACTGTTAACAGACTGTTGAAATCTACGCGAAATTTGACAATTCTTTGTTTTTCAAATCACGACTAGTCAACTCCGACGCTTGCGATCTCTAGCACAAAATAGAGGATTGTGTGCTGCACGCTTTATCAAAGACTTGGCTTCCCTTTCTCTGTTGTCCTTAAATTCTTTTCTTTCAGATGACGTTAGAGGCGAGAAATGATAAGTTTTCTCAAAGAGCCTGCCAGAGAACTTCGATTCTTTCGTTTTACAACAAAACCGCGTCGAATGAGCGTAAGGTTTTTATCAATATTTGGAAATAGAATAAACTGCGTAGTTATCTTTAAAAAATATCACGTTTTAACTAGTTGCAATAAAGCTGGCAACAAGCATCAAACAAGTATTTCAACAGCTTTGCTCGTTACAGAACGATACGTTAAGTAACAGATGAAATACAATGCGAACTTATTTGGAATTCTTACCGGATCTTTGAGAGTGCCCGCAAAATGGAGAATCGTTTGATTGGCAGTCGTTTCATCCTCATCGGATGACGACTCTGCTTTCTGACGTTTGTGCGAAATTATCAACCTGTCCTCTGGGGGAAAAGATGCTTTCCGTTTTACTCGCAAAACCGCAGCCATTTTCGCGCATACGACTGTGAAATATCAGTTTACAACAAGTACATGTAACGTGCAAACTGTTTCAAATTCGATGCTAACTGGCAACTGGCATAGAGCTTGTAGATACGGAATGGAAATAGCCTATTCAAGCAATAGGTTTGTTCTCTTTCCATACTTGAGAACTGAACTTTGGACGAGTTTTCGTTCATTTCGATTCTCTTCTCTCATCGAACGAAGAACTGCTTGAGCACGTGTTGTGATGTGGTCCGTCTGTGCAGTGTGCTTATGCAAACCTAACCTAACCTTAAACCTAATCCTAAAGTAAACAAGAGTGCAAAAGTTGTTTGAGTATTTGTTAAACTTTTTCCGTTTTTTATTTAATATAATGGCCACGTCATTAGCAGCACAACTTAAGAAATTGAGAACTCCGCAGACAAATTTATTACTGCAGGATAAAAAACGTCCCAGTCTGCTGTTTGATCCAAAGGAAGCTGCGAATTTGGATCGGGATACCGTACTCAGTATAGGTTAGATTCTCATTATCATATTTTTAAAAACTAATTATGGGTGCTCTGGAAAAAAAACTCGACAAGCTACAAAAAAAGTCAAGTTATTGATTTATAAAGATTCCAATTTTACATATTTTTCTAAAAACTCAATAGTATAAAAATGGTTTAGTTTTTGCATTATGTTTTATACATAATTTTGTCTTGAACATAATTTTATACATTATTTACTTAATTTATTAATTGTTTCAGGTCAGAATGGTCTAGACGAGTTAGTAAAACTCTCTCCGCTCTTTGACAACTTCAGAACAACACTATTCGCTCAAAGTGCCGTGAATCTTGAGCGTGCTGTTCAAGATACAACAGTAAACAAAAAACTTGACACGGAGATTGCCAAGTTTTTGATTTTATTATCTCCATACTTTTTGCTGAATCCCACTCACAAAGCTCTAGAATGGCTGATACATAGATATCACATCCATCAATACAACCGAGATCAATTTATTCTCTTGATACTGCCATATCATGAGACTCGCATGTTTGTTAGGTATATATACTATGTATACACACACACACACATATAATGTGCATATGAGATATATAATATTTTATATGATAATAAAAAACTTTATTTTTCTTTAAGAGCTTTGCAGTTGGTGGATCTGTCGGACGAAAATGACAAATGGAACTGGCTGGCGCGTCTGCAGAAACGTCGTATTCCAATGTCTTCGCTAACTCTTGTTGCTCGTCTGAGTACAGACAACGGATTTCTGAAGACACTGTGCAGTCATGTGATAAATGCCACAGAGACTTACTCCCAGCAAGCCACTTGCTTGACCACGTTATATGCGTTTTACACTACTTCGGTGTTGGGTTTAATTCAACAAGCGTCCACTGTAGCCGAAATTCAGATAAATCACATTCTGCCTACTCTTTTGCGCGGACTGAGAAGTTCCATTGCTGATTTCGCCGCCAGCAGCTATATGATAATCGCAACAGCGATGACAAAGGTAATTTAATTGTCTTCATCTATCTCATTTATGTCTTTAGAATTTTTACGATTAACGTTAATTTTGCATAACAATATTGCAAAATTGTATATTTTTTTATATGATGAAACTTCAGGTGAGTTTTAATGCCGACACCATGGAGAAGTTACTCTTCAAGACCTTCAAGAAGACACACTTGAAAAAAGAAGCTACGACTCTCTTGCTTTATCTCTATCAATATCCGTTTAATCGTCTAACCGTCGTGCCACAAAGTTTGGTTTGTCGGTTATCCGATCTGTCGTGGTTCGTCGAAACTGTTAGCGATGTTCACTCAACGGGCGTCAATGCGTCTCGATTCGTCGTATGTTTTCTTCAAGAAGCTTGCAAGATCGTTACCGTAGATCCCGAAACCACGGCCAGCATTCAAAGCACGATCGACGACATGTTGGTGCGCGTAAAACTCGACAACGACGCGGTAGACGCGATTTTGTCGAGCGTGCTAACATGCGAATTTCTCAAGAGTGAGGCTTCGAAAATTGCGAAGGATTTCCTGGCGCGATTCTATCAGAATTTCGAACGCAGCTATCCCGAAAGATTCGACAAATATCTGAAGAATCTGATGAAACGAAGCGAAAACGATCAGGATTCGAAACAAACGTTGAGCTTTCTGACCTCCTGGCCTTTTGGCACCAAGGATACGCAAGAGTCCGTTGAGGTGTTGAACAAATTGACGCACATCCACGCGGCTCAGCGAATGACCGCTCTCGAGATTCTCGCCAAGGACGACATGAACGTGCCCGAGAACTTTCGCGGAATGATGACAACCACGCTTCAAGCCAGATTTTGCGATAGCGATGTGAACGTCGTGAAGACCTTGCTGTCTTTCTCCACGAAGAAATTAACCAGTCTGATGCCCGCTGACACTTTGGTGGACGAGCTGGTGGTTTTGCTGTCAACGTGTCACACAGCGTCGAGAAAGGTACTGGCAAGGTCGGCATTGAACAAACTTCTGGAACTTTGCGACGAAAATGACACCAGTGTTTTCATCATCGCTCTGTCGTATCTCTTTCCGGCCGCGAACGAGGATGTGAAAGTTGCGATGGACGCGCTTAACTCGAACTTCGCCAAGAACAACATGTACATGCAGCGCGTGTTGGAGGATATCAACAAATCCGGAACGAATCCGAGCGCCGAGACAATCTCCTCGGCAGCTTTTCACAACATCTTGAATTACGAGCTGCTGCCGCCCACGGAGAACATATTGAGTTCCATGCGACAACAGATATCGCACGGTGACGCGGCGTCTCTGTTCTTCAACATGATCCTACTGGGATCGGTTTGTAGAGTACCCGTGGGCTCGATGCCGGCCGAGGTCGCGCGAGTTGTCATCGAAATGGCCACGGAAATGATAAGAATGTATCCGCGCGTTAAGCTTCTACGTGGCTGTTACAACATAACCGGTGACAACATCCAGGAGGCTCTCAAGTTGACGTCCGAAGGCGTGCTGCCGCTGCAAGTGGGCACTTACGTTCTGGAGATGGTGCACAGACGATTGAACATCAAGTCCGAGCCGAAGCTCGACTTCGACAACAACGCGGAGCGTAGCAATCTGATTCTGCGATTGCTGGAGATGTTCATTGAGGGTATGGCCAATCGTCATTGGCAGAAACATTACTCCAGATGCTTGCACATCTTCTTCCAGCTGCACTTCGCCACGGTAAAAGATCTCATCTGTTTCCTCGCCCAGTTGTATGTGAAACCCGTCAAACTACAGACGTCCTATTATTGCTTGCAAATGTCTCTGCTGTTGCTAGACCAGTGCAAATCCGTTCAGTGGGCGTTTCAGGATCAAGATTTCGTGACGGATCTATTACTTTCGCTGGCAAGACGCCACAATGATTGTCGCGCGGTCGCAGTGAACATATTGCAGAAACTTATGCAGAGCTTCAGTCTGAACTCGGAACCGTTCTTCGTGCTGCTGCAGGAGTTAGCGACAAAGAACGCTGAAATTGCTCAAGATCCCGATCAGCTCTCGCTAAGCCTCTACGTTCTTCTATCGCCGGATCCGGACGTGTCTCATCAAGTGAAGCAACGCAAGAAACTCCAACAGGCGCAGAAATTGCTGTTCGACGTGGTGACCCAGCAGAACGAGGCATCCAAGATGTCTATGAATCGAAGATCGCAGCTTCTCGATATTCTGACGTACGTCAACAGCAGCGAGATTCTTCAGCGATTGGTTCAGTTGGGTTTCGAGCTTCTGCGGAAGCTAGCGGAAGAGTCTGGCAATCAGCCAGCCGGCAACGCTTTGCGAAATATATTGCAACGTTTCACTAGCACCACAGTCGACGCGCTGAAGGACGAAGAAGTGTGGCGGTTCTTCGAGATGAGCATGTCGGAGCACGAGCCGCGAGCGGTCACGGAATCCGGCAAGCAAACGTCGCCGAGCATCGTGTTGCTAAAGCAGATCGACGAGACGTTCTTCCGGAACGCCGGTGAAAAGTCTCACGATCTCCAGGCAAAGATTCTATCCAAGATGTTGGATGTGGTGACTGATTGCGAAATCGGCAACGTCATTTCCGCGGCGGGAAAAGCGATTCGCCGGATCCGAATCAACGCGACGATTATCATATCGGAATTAGAAGCGATGAAGCTAAGCAGTCAAGCAGCGGAAGAAGAGGAATCTACAAAACTCACGGAAAGCGCGAAGAAGCGGAAGAAGCGGCAGAGCCAGATACGTCTGGCCAATCCAGCGATGGTTCACACACGGGCGTGGAAACGCGGTGTCGCCTTGTTGGAATTTATTCAGGATGCCGACAACATCGAGCACGAGGAATTGCTGTACAACGTGCTGTTCGAACTGTTGAACGTCTGCTTGAGTCTGGAGGAGCAGAGTCCGGTCGAGTACACGAATCAGCTGTTACTGTCAACGCTTCACCGACTCATGACAAAGAGTCTACCAGTGCGCGATGCCAATCTGCAGATTGTGCTCATTACCAAAAGTATCAGGACATCGCGCAATCCGCAGACGCACCATCATGCGCTACTGGTGCTGATCGAACTGCTGAAGAACGTGGACGTGCGTCGCGCTCTTTACAACATCATGCCAATCTTTACGTTTATGGGCAACACCGTCGTGCGCCAAGACGACGCTTACTCGATTCAGATAATTTCCAAGACCTTGGAAACCATGGTGCCGATTGTGAACGCGGGCAGCGACGAGATGCAAGCTTGCGAGCTGCTGAGAACCTTCATCGTCTCGTTGCCGCATATACCCGAGCACAGACGGACGCCGCTCTTTGCCAAACTGCTGCAATTACTCGACAATTATCTACATCTGTACTATTTGCTGACATTCGAGAGTCACGTGATGAAAATAGCGAAGAGCGAAAAACCGCCGCAACATTTGGACTTTGCTCTTCAGATGTCCCAGGAATTCTCTCCGCTACGCTTACTTCAGGTTAGTTCAGCAAATAAGAAAACTCGGCAAGATAAATTGTTCGATAATAACCTAAAAATAACTGTTTTCTGATCTTTACAATAGGTCTGCGTGAAAATAACGGAATTCCTCAAGGACTTGCCGATCGACATTGAGGAGGAACAGGACAGAAAGATGGCAATGAATTTCAAACAGAAGCACATTTACGACGTGACCAAGACCACGCCGAAAGGTTTGCGACTCTACAAGATGACGGCTGTGCAATTTCTCAGCAATCTGATGTCGTCTCAGGATTTCATCAATCGCGTAGCTGTGCTGAGTCCGGACGAAACGAACAAGATAAATAAACTCTACGATCGTTTGGCGGTCGAGCTGATTTTGTTGATTCAGACCACCTCGAAGATCGCCGATCAGCACTACAGCAAACCGGGCGCTAACAATAAGTACTGGAAGGTGTTGCTGCATCATCTTTACGACGTGCTGGATGTGTTGAACAACTTAATGCCGAACGCCTTGTTCCTGAACAGTATCAATTATCTGATAAAACACGAGTTGTTGTCGGTGCGAAAGAAGGCGCTGGAGCTGTTGAACACGAGACTTATTCAGAGAAAGTTCGGCGAGGATGATTACAAGAATCTTTTGCGTATGATGAAAGGTTTGATAGGTTTCCTCGACTGTACTGAGAAAACTGAGAGCCAGGAACAAGAAATTGTTCAACAAACGGTTCTGCTTACCTTGAAACTGTTGGCGAAACTACTGGCTACTGATAATCCCGACGATTTTAAACCGGTATGTATAAAATTTATTGTTTAACATTGTGTGTGCAACTGTATTTAATATCACGTCGATAATTTTTACAGATACTTGATATAACGACGGAACTGTTGCGCTCGAAGAACGGTCCGGTATTAGCCAGTGCGGCGTTATGTGTCGCGGAATTGTGCAGTTCTATGAAAACATACGCTCTGCACTCGTTGAATAAATTCGTGCCTGCAATTCTCAAGTTGCTAAAGACTCACTGCCATCAGAACGTGCCGGACATGATAGTCGTCAGTATCGTGAGTGCCTTACAGAAGATAGTCGAGTCTCTTGGAAATTTCTTATCACTCTATTTGGATCAACTGCTGCATGAAGTAACTAGGTTGAGTTCCTTGTACACCGATACGGAACATCCCAAGGTATTTTTATACATATATAAGTATACATTACATTAAATATATTATTTTCAAGAAAAGTAAAATGCAATAAAAAAGTAAAACGCTATATTTCTGCAGACTGGCGCCATAGTTTCACGGCTGAAGACGATATCACAAAAACTGTCTTGTTGCATACCTCTGCGAGTGCTATTGCCAGGTGTCAATAGGACCTATCAAGTTCTTTTGACTACGAAATCCTATCAATGTGTACCATCGTTGATGAACGTGTTGGCCGAGTCTTTCGACAACGTGCAGCCGATGGAGTTGAAGGTCGAGATCAACAATCTTGCCAAATTTTTCCTCGAGGTTCTGGAGTTTCGCGAGAACATCAACGTCGAGAACAACAGCATGGAGATGGATGATGACGAGAATGTTGCCTTGAAAAATATCGTTGCGATCGAGGAGAGCGCCAGTAAGGCGTTGGTAGCTCTAGTTCTGAAGCTCAGCGAAGCTACTTTCAAACCGTTGTACGAGAAGCTCTATCAATGGGCGGCAGATACCACGGAGCATAAGCAGCGTAACATAACCTTTTACAGGTATAGATACAATTTATTGATTTAAAAAATTTTTTGTGTCATTTAAAAACAAAGTAATGAGCCACAAAGTTGTCCATGGTAATTAAAAAGTTGATGAAAGTAATACAGTTTATATTTTTTTTCTTGTCAGATTATCGGCAAATATAGCGGAATGCCTGAAGTCGCTGTTCGTTCTGTTCGCTGGACTGTTCTTGAAACACGCGGCGTTATTGCTGAGCAGCAACAACACTTTCGTCATGGAAACTCATAAGGAGCTGACGCTAGCCGACGAATCGAGCAGAATCGAGTTGGTTGAGGCAATTCTGTTGACGCTTCACCGAGTGTTCGATTACGACGCGCACAATTTCGTCAGTCAGGATCGATTTGAAATCCTCATGCAGCCGATAGTGGACCAAGTGGAGAACACGATGGGCACTAAAGAGGAGTACGAGAGTCGAGCCAGTCGATTGATCGTACCGTGCGTGGCTTCTTTCGCAAGCGCCATTCCCGACGACTCGTTGCACAAACAACTGGTCTATCAAACGCTGCTGAAGACCAGACACGCGAAACCTTACGTCAGAAGCACCGCTCTGAACGCATTGGTGAGTTGGTTAATTGCGGAATTTGGACAAATGCTTTTTTAATGTGCAAACAATTAATCTGTTAGCATTTTGTATTTAATCAAGTTTATTTACCAAGTTAATTTGATAGTTTTTAAAAATTTATTTATAATAGTTTATTTAATAGTTTTAAAAAATTTTTCCACTTATTTTCTCTCTAGGTGGAAATCGCGAGAAAGCTCGGAGAAGACTTCATGCCGTTGTTGCCGGAGACCGTGCCGTTCTTGGCGGAGCTTTTGGAGGACGAGGACGAAGCTACGGAAAAGTGCGCGCAAAATGCCGTTCGCGCGCTCGAAGAAATTTTAGGAGAACCTTTACAGAAGTATTTTTAACTTTGAAACGAGCGAAATATTAAGTATTGGGAGGCGAGCATCAAAGTATATAGACTTGTGATTATTTATGTAAATACGTTGTGTAATTTAATTAAAAAATTTCACAATAAAAACGTCTTTTTAAAACTCGTAATTTTTACATCTTCAACAAGTTGCGATACAAGTGAAAAAATCTATATAGAAATTGTAATCCTGTTACAACTTGAATCTTCTGCAAAGTTGTAAATAGGTAAAAAAAAAAAAAAAAGAACGCACAAGTGATTACTAAAAAAAACATTGGTTTATTTTTTTTTAACTTATCTACAATGTAGACGAAATATAGAATATATTATTTCTTACATTATAATACAGAATAACGTAAGTGTACTTGTAAGTCATGAACGCGATAGTTTTCGTGAGTTACATTTATTGTGAATGAATTTATAATTCGTTTACAAGAAACATTTTTCTCTTCCCAAGATTCGTTTTGGCAACGTATTTCGTATTTTAAAAATGGCTGTCCGTTTGTCTCTCAACATTTTTATCTCGGAGAGATTACGATATATTTAAAGGATTGACACTCGCTTGTGAGACGATCGATTGAACACTCGAATAAGAGGAAAATGAATCTCGTTCTCCTCTCAATATCAAATACAAAGTCATCTGATTTCATGAACTTTGATTTATGTAGAAATAATACAAAAAAAAAAAGATGTTAGAATCGATCAGCCACGCGAAAAGTTGCGCTGAAGATAGAACGCCACACGAAAAGTTTCTTCTCCAAAGTTCTTCTTCGGTTAATTGCGCAAATTACAACCCAACTTCGACGTTCTTCGGAAATCGATTTTGCGGCATCGCTTCGCGACGACTTCCGATTTTTTTTTTTTTTTTCACGTGGACATCGAAGATGATTTGTCGATTGTGTGATTTCGATGGCCACGTGCGCGATTACACCAGAGGCTTCCGGAATCACACCTGGGGCACGTCGGGTAGACTTCGAAGAGTCATCTCCGCGTCCTGTGTTGTGTTGAGAACTTTTCTGAAACGCAAAAGCAAGACTTATTTAGCGCCGTTGTTTTCTTGTACAAAAAAATTTTTATATGAAATATAAATTTGATAATAAAATTTAAAACATCCCCGATTAGTTCGTTTGTGTCGAAAAAACTTCAAAACGCACAAGAGAAAAAACGAATATATATATTTACTTTGCAATCTTGCATTTTTAATAAATAAATAAATATATATATATATATATATATATATATATAAAATATATCTAGCTATAGTATATATAGAGCCCGTTTGTATATATTGAAATTTAATTGAAATTCAAAATTCACAAAAGAAAGAATTATGTATTCATTTTGCAATATACATAAAGTTGAATAAAAGATTTTGCGAGTGTCGACAGACGTGTTTGTTTTCGTCGAGCGCAGCGTGTTTTTGTCTCTCAGGAGCGCAATTGCGCTCCCGATTGTATTGTCATTTGCGCGACGGAACTCGAGCCGAGCGAGTGTAATAAGCGCGATATTATATATATATATATATATATAAGACTACGCAATTCAAAAATTAATAAACACGGTAAATGCGATCGTTCTTTTGAATGATTAATACTCGATTGTTACGCGGTTCGCGCGGTTAATTAACGAGAGCGATCTGTAAATATCGAAACAATAAGCAGTTATCGGTTCGTTGCACACAAGCTCTATTTGCGTGACTTACATATTGAATAATTCATGTAGAGTAAAAACCGGATGAAAAATCACGCGAAGATCAAGAGGCACGGTAGTGTCTCGCGTCAAGTTTGCGCGCAACAAAGTGCCGCTCGAATTGCGCGAGTATACTGTGCCTCTTGTATTGCGAGATTCATGCAATTTAGAAGTGATAAAATATTCTCAAGGCAATATTTATTAAGGAACGACTGAACCGATCACTTTCGTGTTAGTCTTAAACGATTCAAAAAAAAATATTAAAAAAAAAAGTATC
>QVOB01003810.1:0-20352 GCA_014839585.1 Pseudomyrmex concolor | reverse complement strand
GCACTGCAGTCATCTTCAGTCGCTTATTATAATAATAAAAATATGGTTGTCATGATGTCAGTAGTAGGCAGATAGACATACCTTGTGTAAGAAAGCTTAGATTTCGAATACGAAGAAAATTTTTTAGTTTTGCTTCTATATTTTTATGAAAATTTATTGAATTGAATTCAAAAAGTAACAAATAAGTAAATAACTGGTGCAAACTCTTTCAAATACTTATACTTTCAATCTTTTCTTCCCGTCAATTTATTCATTCTTATACTTAATAAATTTATTTTATTTGTTCTAACAAGATTATGAAAATCTGTCTATCCATATTTTATTTGAGTATTCAAAAACTATCACGAGACATTACTTCGTGCTCTCTTCAGATAAGTATCGACTTTATATCAGAATCGCTAATAATAGTGAAGACTGACGCCGTCACAATTGTATGCGATAGATAGCGATAAATAATAATGCGACGTAAACATAAAGAGAATCTTTGCGTATTGCAAAAAAAAGCACAGAGAAAAAAGACAATATATTTATAATTAAAAATAAAATCTCACGAAATTGTTGCATTGTATAAACACAATGCAGTTTACTATAAAGTGTCCTCCGCGCACGGACGACCGACTATGTATCCGTTATCCGAGTTCATACCCGAATAATCCAAGTCACGAGAGTCTGATTCGATCAATTTTCGATACATTTGACATCTCGTCACACTAGGTGATTCTTCGGGGCTGTTTTCGGGTGATGCATTATATTTGTGTGCAAATTCGTATACACTTGTATAAGTAATAAACGCGTGAATTAAATTTGTATACAACGGGAAAAAAACCTATACACATATCGCCCTTAAATAACGGATAGTTCTTAAACAATATTTTCTCGAATATGCGAGAATAACCATTTACGTGTGTAGGTAATACATGTGTGCGAACAGCACGTAATTATATAAATTGCGCGTAGATTTAATGAGAAATTCTTATATTAAGGTTCATAACAGCATGAAACAATGATCCTATTAAGCTTTTTAATTAATTAAGACATTAATTGTGACTCCGCTTTGATTAAAACTTGATTAATTATACGAGAGAGATAAAGTAATTCAAGCCAAAATAGTATTTTACTATATTATAAAAACCGCATATTTTATAGACTGTTCAAACTCCAATACTTTATAATTAGAAAATGTTCTTCGTAAAAAAGATTAGCGCTTCGATCAAAATACGTCGTGAACACGTTTCTCATCCGCGAAATCAAAAACTATTTCCACGCAAAAACACGCTGTCGATATTTGTTTCAAATGCAACTCTGCACAAGCGCGATCGTACAAGAACACGATCAATGATATTCGTTTCGCCGTTTTCGAAAAAAGTTCGTTGCGCGCAAATAGCGAGCGATTTTCGAAAAAAATTTTGTCGTTTTGCCGCGAATCTTTTTTACTACACGTGGCTTCAAATAAAAAATTTCTTGCGTTGCAGCGACGACGACGCAAAAGTCGGAATGCTTTTTTTTACGAAAAACAAACTGTCACACAGTAATTATCGTTTTTTTTTTACGGGAGCACACGTTTATTACCTTCATGACTCGAATTATTAACACATGCACTGCTTTGTCTTCATTGCTTATTTTTTCGTCAGATATATATATATATATATGTATTTCATATTCTTATAAAATAGCGCCACGCAATTCCGCATATATTCAACGTAGCCAGCGCCGTCATAAAGAAAACGCTTGTTTTTCTTTCCGCGAAATTCAGCGCGCATACTGTGTGTGTGGTCATATTCAGGACCGTGGGTATAAATAAATCAGCATATATCATCGACATATATTTCTCGTCTCACTTATTCTCACGGATGCGAATAAGATGTTACATATCGATTCGCGGAACGAAGAAGCCCGCACACCGCGCCGACGTTAGCTACCGCGAACATAAATTATGCACTATCGGTGGAACCGATAAGTATTAGCTTAGTTTGAAATTTGTTAGCCGGCAGAGAGAAGCGAGAGAGAGAGAGAGAGAGAGAGCCGGAGAGCATTCTAGGTACCGGCTTTCACAGTCACGAGCGGAAAAAAAGTACGGCGAAGTTAGATGAATCATGAATAAATTTACGCGCCGAACCTTTATCCCGGAATGATCCAAGTTTCTTTATAGTATATATAGTATATATATATATATATATATACTCTCTCTCTTCTCCACAGCGCCACGGTAATGTCGAAACTTATATCGCGGCCGGGAAGAAATTGCGCGTACACGTAAATTACGTGTATCGGCCGTTCGCTGCCGAAATTTACGCTGACTCGTATATTAAATATCACAGCAACAGAAATAACGAATTGCAGCCGCGTGATCCTTCCGATGGCGAAGTAATATCCCGGGAGAGGAAATATTTCAATAATTATTAAACGATCATAAAGTGATCCAATTTGTTTCTGCGTGTCTACGATTTATGATCCCTCATAAATTACAAGGAAAACTAACGTGGTTAAAATTCGAATTCGATCCTCAAAAACTAAATTAACGAAATTGGACACTTGCACGAGTGTGACAGATGTATTTCGAGAGAGTCACAATGATATCTAATTATAAAATATTTTAAAGTACATTGTTGAATAAATTTTAAATATTCCGTGTATAAAACCAATTGGAGAAAGAGAGATAGAGAAAAAACACGAGATTTGTTGGAAATAACCAATGTTAAATAATCGAACCCTCATAAAACACTCGAAATCGGATTAATTGGTCGATTTATCAGCCCGAACGTACAAAGTCCCGAAAAAGTCGCGACCTCTCCAAGTTCGAAGGAAGTTTTCCTCTTCTTAAAGAGAGATCGAATCTCTCCATTATCTCGTTTTATCATAGGCGGAAATAACACTCGTTCCTGTTCGAGTTGGCTCGGTGGCTTCAACTAAATTTGCAACGCCAGCACACAACCGAGAGAGAGGAACGGCTTGCAGACTCAATTAGCCTCGCGGAAAACTTTCATGGGGAGGGATTACGATGTCAACAGCATCTTTCTTGCGCGAATGACGGTTGCGCGCGGCGTCTCGCAAAATTGTTGTTTATCGAAATGGCAGTCTTCCAAGCTTTTCTGCCCCCGTCAAGCTTTTGAAATCAAACGTGCTCTCGGCTATTTAACTTCGGTTCACTTTGCTCCATCACACGTCTTTATCCTGACTTGCATCGTACACAACATTTCTGAAAATCATCTGTTTTCTCGAGTGCAAGGTTCGAGAGATTATAATGCGGAAGAATGCTTTGTCTCGAGCGTGAAAACGAATTTAACAAGAAGCTCGCGCGTGATAATAAATTCGTATTATTTTATTATTTTGTTTCAGAGAAGTTTTAGGAGGCTTTTTATTTTTAGTTAAGACTCGGAAGTTGGGGAAAATATTTCCGAGTTGGAAGTAAGCGCGGCGAGTGCGAAGGAAACTCTATTCTCGCAAATAACGCGAACATACGCTACTGATAAAGAAAAGTTAATTACGTGAAAATAAGACCAAACTGTTTAACGAGGTTTTAAATATAAGCGATGTGCGGCATGCGTTAGGATGAAATGCAGCGCAAAAATACAACGAAAAGGTCGTCCCCGTTTTACGTGTGAGAAAAATGATTATAGCTTCAAAAACACCGGTGTATTACATGATATAAAACAATTTCGCGCGCGATATGTATATGTATACATGTTGTACGTATCAGACTACGTCGTTTATTATTAATTCCGAATATCGCCTTTGCCACGAGAACACAGATGCAAATTAAAATTGAAGACGTCAATCGATGCATATTGCATGTACGGACGATCAATTTCAGCGCGGGTACCGAATTTCATTAAAATTACGATAACGTTTTTTAAATGTACATAAATTAATTAAAAATTATACTGTGATTAGCGATCGTACGATTCTAGTAACTTATTTTATTAAGTTATTATGTATGTGACACATGAGAAAAGAGAGAGAAAAAAAAATAAATCGTTATATTGATTTAGATTTTTGATATTAATGCGATATTGCACGTAAAACTATAATTTAAAATTTTCCGATTGATTTTTATTTATGTAGAGGATTGATCGACGCAATGCTGACGTGAATATTCAGAGTATGTCTTGTTATGAAATGCAAATTTCCCTCGTAGCAATTTAATGTTGAATTTTGCGTTATCTTTTCAATTTGCAGTAAATTGATTTGCTCCGATGTATAATATTCGATGTATATATCATTATCTTATATTCGTGTTTTGTGCTGTAAACGAAACTTGCATCGGCATTTCTGTATTGAAAAATATGCGCGAATGAGGAAGCGATATACGCATACGTTTCACAATTATCGGTCGCGTTTTCGCAGACTTCTTACACACAACGTACACATAAAAAAAAAACTCCGACTAAATTCATTGATATCACGTTATCGTAAATTGACAATTAACCCGTTCCATAAACATTTACTACGTGAAGAATTTATTTTACGATAAAATTTATATTGCTTGCTCACATCGTTTACTTGCGAATAATTTACATATCGCAAAAAAGTGATAATGTAATCAATTAGCGAGCTGTGTAGAGCGCTAATTAAATACTACAGCTGTCGAGGAAACAATTTCTCGTGAAAAAAAGATTGCGTAAAAATGACCGATATTTCAGATCGGTTGCTGAAAAAAATAATTCAATGACATCCGAATAACACGCGTCTACGTGATCTATATTAGTCTACTCCGATAATAAATGAAAAATTATTTTGAATTTTTCCGATGCTGCAGCGACAGACAAGAGTGAAAAAAACTGCAGTTCGATAAATTTTCTCGCGCGCAGTTTTTGCGAGAAAATCGAGAAGCGTGCGCGGTTCAGTTTGTTTTCCATGAAAGAAGGATTATTTGAAAGAAGAATGATTTCAACCGGAAACGCTCCTTTTGCACAAAAGTAGACGAACTGCATCGAATCAGGTCGCGATATCCAAAAGTTTCACGCGGATTCTTCCCGCGCGCGCTCTGCCTTCTATTACCGACTAAATCCTTCAAATCGGAATCGATCGCGGAATCGGTCGCGATACGGTCGCGATACGGTCGCAGCAGCGGTGACTTTTACGATTTTATTCAACGAAGATGTTATTGGCCGACAGGATAGGAAAAGACACAGGAAGTTGGAGTCTGTCTCCGATCGATCCCTTTACTCTCTGTGTATGTGTGTGTGTGTGTGTTATGCCGCCTCGAGAAGAGAGAAAGAGAGAGAGAGAGAGAGAGAGATTCTCTTCTGTTCGCGCTAACCTCTTTCTACTTTCTGCGGGTTCGCGTCCAAGTGTTAGTTCCTCGCCGAGTTTCGCGAATTGCGTCGCTCACAGACGAGATCAATATCGCTTTTGTGACTTCTATCCCCGCTATCTCGACGCGAGAAGGACTCGCTCGATTTTTATACACACGAAGAAAGTCTCTCAATCTAATTGGAGCGAAGGCCGTAAAAAAAGAAAGGACCCATGAAAGAATCCATGCTTTGAGAATAATACATGGACTGTATTTTTTATGAACGTGTTTTAAAACTGAGAATTTTTTCTAGTAGAGGTGACTTCTATCGTACGTTTGACTTTTGTGTGGTTGAAAGTATAAATATTTAAATGAAGCCCGATCGTGAGATTTTTCATGGAAGACGAAATTTATTGCAACAAATCCTCGCTCCAAGAATGAAATAAATAGCGTTACTTCGAAATTCGCGTGTATCACATTTCTTAGAAATCACGCGCATTCGGCAATCGAAATTTCGAAAATAAATATCCAAAGAGGCGCACTTCAGTAAATCGTTAGCAGCTCTTTCAGCGTTACGGATGGCTGCGACGATTTTTGAAATATGGCAACTCGAAAGGAAAAAGAACGAGAGAGGAAACGACGCGCGGAGCTATTTAAATCTTTCTGTCGCTCCTCCAATTTAAATCATTCTTTGTCGGGATTCTAGATATTGGAAATGGTAACAGCGAGGCGCTGTACTCACCTGGTCGGCGATCTCCGTTAGATCGTGCAGACTTATGTTGTAAATGGCGTTCCTGCAAAACGAAACGAGAACGTTAAATCCCGGCTCATAAATCGTGTCTTCTCCGTAATCTCTGCGCTTCGTAACACCGACGATTCGGATTGAAGCGCGAGTAAATATTGATAATTACAAGACAGATGAGTTAAGAACGCGAGAAAAGGGAAACTTAAAAGATAAATCTCGAAGATGAGTTTTTTTTAACAAACGCTGATTTTAGATAATTTCCAAGTTGCTGATTCTTGCGATCTTTCACACGCACGCGTAATTGTATGTGTGTAAAAGATCGCACGAGAAGGTGCGAAGTATAAATAAAAAACAAAAAAAAAAAAAAATTTGAAAGGACAAAATCAAAGTAAAAGATCCGATAGCTATATATCTCGAAGTAAAACGTAATTGATTTTACGATCGACCAACATTGTGCTGACTGTCCGGTAGTAGAAAAGCATAATCCGAAGAGAAAAAATTAAATTATTTTTCGATCCGTATCAAGTTTTCATTAGCCAATGTATTTATATCAAATTCCGCAAAGAGATACATTTTTCATCTCCAGCCTGCGGTTTTAGCGGCGTAACTGGAGCAAATTGATGTAATATATCAAAAAGCAAGGAGACGTTACGCACAACAGAAATGATGAAACGCCGCGACGCGATTCATTTGTGTCGAAAGGTCAAAGACAGATCGAGAGTATAACATCGCGCGTATCGCTTTTCACCTGTGAATTTCTGATTTTTAGCAAAAAATTTGATAAAACAAAATTTTCAACAATCTCTCGTGCAACGCGTGACGTTAGAAAAAAAAATATTCTCGTTAAAATTAAAATTATTTTAAATTATACAACAACACAAAGGATATGTGTTTTTTTTATGATCAGTTAGAATTCTAAAAAGTTTCTTTCTACAGCCGCGAGATAAATTTTTGAATAGAGTCTGTTCTCCTTTGTGCGTCTATCGATTGAATCGCTTCTGGATAACAAGATGTCTCAAACACACCTTTCCCTCGCGAGTTCTTTGACCAATTTGAACCAGAGTTTTCCTCAACAGAGACATATCGAGGAATCAATAATATCTCTACGTTGTAAACAAATGTGAATTCAATGTGAATTCAATTATAATTCAATTATAATACAAATTTTTTTTTTTTTTTTGAAAAAAACAGAGACGCGCAAATTGAGATGGCAAAAATACAATCTTCATTAATTTCGAGCAATCTTTTAAGATTTTATCTTAAAGCTTTTTTCACGCGCAGATTTATAATATCAAAAAAAAAAGATTACTGAAAAATTAAAATTTTACCAAACAAGTTTTATGAGAAGAGAATTTAGAATTTGATACGCACATTGTCCTCGCTCTTAGCGAATACAAATGAATATCGAACGCGTTGCGCGTAAATCGCGTCTCTGTTTGTCGCTAATACGCGTGATGCTGCGTCACCCGCTGATGCGTAATCGAATAAATGACTCGTAGCCCGTCAGCCACTTGAGGCTCGTGGCACCAATGAGCGGTGAGTCTAGTCTGATGACTATCTCATTTATGTAAGCCCCCTTGGTGTGCGAGGGGATGACGACAAAGAATCACGTAACAATTACCTGGCACCAATCAGAATAGAGGTCGCTGCACGTTCCAGGAGCTTGAAGTGTTCCACGTGGCTTTCATTGCCTAGGAACCGCTGGCCAATCACCTCACCTGTAACAGAAAAAATAGAATGATATGAATAGAGTGACGTTAGCTCAATTCGCACAATATAAGTTAATGAGAATTAATGAGAAGAAAAAATCCAACGTATTTTATATATATAATTTAAAAGAAACGTTCAATTTTTTATAATTCAGACTTAATTTCTTTTTAAATTAAAAAAACCGCAATTCAAAAGCGCATTACAATTGTATTAAATGTAACAGGCGTGCGCAACGCTGAATATTGGAAAACGATAACAATGTCATTTTTAGATAGAGATTAGATTTTATTTAAGCTAATGTGTATGAGGGGCAAATAGAATTTCGTAAGAGTATGGATTTCTTATTAAAGCGTTTGCAGAAATATGATCTCCGTGCATCGATCAATCATTCGTCTGTGAGTCATAACACACGCCGGACTCTGTAAGCAAACTCGCATCATGTAACAATGCTTCTATTAACTCGTCACGTATGTGAATGAGCCATCCGTGTATGCGCTTTATCCGCCCATGCGCGTCTTTATGTTATATGCATTTTAGCCGATAATGTGCAGAATATTACAAAATTAATAAGCTGCAGCAGCATGCTTTTTATTCGCGGATTTCTGCCCATATTTGAAATAGATTCTTTTGACGTCGCGAGACACCTTTTTCGCTATTTCAACGTCATAGAAATTTTATATAAATTTGCAGTCTGGAAATCCGCAAAAATTCCCGATCAATTATATTTAAGAAGACTGTCTCGTTTCTCGTAAAATTTCGAGATCGATTTCGCATTAATTTTTAATTGCGACACGCGAGCTCGGCGAAGAAATTTTTTCTCTTCGTAACTTCGTAGAATTTATAAAAGAAACTTTTCCTAAAAATACACAAAAAAATATTGCACAAGTTTCTCTTGCTGTTACAAATGTACGAAGAAAAAAAATATCGTAGTGTTATCTGACACGAGATGTTACTATGTCACACTTTATTCAAGCCCATTAATCTACATATATTCACTTATTTTTTTGTCAATTTGCGCGATAAATTCGATCTTATGCAAAGTCGTATGATCGAAACATTTGCATTTTTCAATTCTTAACAAAGTTCCCGCGAAGTTCGCGCGCCAACAATCACACCAGTTCTTATCGGTCTTTCTTCAAAGTTAGCAAATTCTCTTGACAAGCGTTGTAATTAATTTACGAGGTTAATCTTAATTAAATTATAGATTGAAGATCTAATTTAAAAAAAAAAAAAAAAACTAAAACAACTACGTTTGCTACGTACGGATCACTCGGTATAGAATCCACGACACGATACAACGAACGATGCATCGTCTCCGTCGACAGAAGAACTTGTTACGATAAGCGGCGAAAGGACAGAGAGGTGAGGAAAGGGTTTAGAAAGCAGAGGAAAAGATATCCGAGAAGCACGTGTAAAAGAATATAAGGGAGAGCGTCTCTCAGCCTTTAGTCGGCGATAAAGCGCCGCGCCTACTTTGTGGCAGCGCAGCAACGGGGTGTTCTTTCTCTCTTCCTCCCTTCGCTCCCGATTTCTCTCTCTTTCTCTCCACTTGCCGAGTCGCTGCAGCAGCAGTCTACGCGGCCGCCGACACTCCACGTCATTTCGCGACCCTTTCTCCTCACTATGCAACCCACAACCACACGGCCCCGCCACACGTTTCCAACCCTTCCCCGCGCACAGTCCAAAGAGAGCGATCATTCCACTGGATATTTCGCGTTATGTTTTTTCACTTATGTATGCGACTGCGTTACAGCGTGTATCGGGAGTGGAGAAGGAAGATAAGAAAGGAAGAGAAGTGGGATGGATAAAGCCTTTTTACGAAAGCCTTTATGCATCCCGTGTAACGTCGATTCTTATAGAAGAATAAAGGTCTGCGGAAAATTTATGTTTTTCTATCTCCGGAGAAAAAATTCGTGTAAATTTTTTTTTTCCTCAGCAAAATTGTAAGATAAAATTGATCGATTTTCTATTAAGTTTTATTCTAATCTCCGGCTATCAACCGAGAAAGCTTAACGATTCTTGGAGAACAAACACGTTCGTTTGTTTTCAACGACTCAATTTGGTTTGTTATCAAGCTTCACATTTTACATTCTACTCTAACGAGGCGAAGCAATTCCGGAAATTTCCGGAAATACATGGCGTCGCGCGATTCTCGGAAACATCCGAAGTACAGGCTAAAAATTACGTCAATCTCAAAGTACGTGTTTGATGCCATTACTTACTGTCTTACTACTTGAGAGATTATCTTTTATATTACGTCAGATTGGCAGATATCGAATCGATGCATATATCTATCCACCGCATTCGACTTGTCACTTGCCTTGCCAAATCCATCGAGACGATCCCCCGACGATATCGTCGATGCTTCTCGTGATGATCTAAATGTCACGAATAACAATCACGGAACTTGTCGATCGAGTGAACGACGCGACATTCGCGGACGTCGAAGACGAAGCACTCGCGACGAGACACGACGCGACTAACACCGATCAGACGCCGAGAAACACATCGATTGCCATCAAATGATTCGACTGACACTCCGAAATGATCGCTCGTTGTTAAATTTGCCGTTTCTGACACTCGCTGATGCACAAGATTCACTCGAGACGAGCGAAAACAAGCGCGAACGCGGAAAGGTCGCGCGCCGTGTCGCATTACTTGACGCGAAGTGTACCGAATTTGAAAAAAACATAAAGAGTTATCCGAGATTCATCGAAGATCCCCGACTTGTCAGGAGCGGCGCACTACGTATTTCGATAGGTGCAATATCAATTCTAATTGTATTTCTACTTGCGTTATTGATAGCAAATTGGAATCTATGTGTAAGAAGCAATTTCTCAAATGAAAAGAACAATTTACCGCGCTTTTAAAATAGCCGAATAAAAAAATCGATAAATCTAAATATAGAAATAATTGAGAGCGAAAGTATCAAGTAAAAGATGCAATAAAAAAACAATGTTATATAAAAGGTTTTTTTCGTATTTTTTGTCAAGATTCTAAATAAAGAGATTCAACGCTGATGCGCGAAATAATAAATGAGTGCAATATTAATATATTCACATGTATAACCACTTTATGCTTTTAAATAAAAATACTTTCGATGTTTAAATATTATTTTCTTATTTATATTGTTTTAGTCGAGGTGCAAACATCGCGAATGCAGCAACAAATATTGCAGTAACAAATTTTGTCTTTCTCGCTAATAAAAATGCGCAAGAAATGTGTAAAAGAAATTCGTATAATAAAATTTTGACATGCACGGTAACAAGGAATGTGACACTATATATTCATGAATAGCGGAGAAGCGGAAACGAGTGAGGACGAGACCCAACCCAATAACACTCGCGGAAAATCGTCGTAGCGAAAGGCTTAAAGACTCTATCATGGAGAGTACGTGAGATCGTGCGGATGAGTTTTCCGATACGTTAATCGGGTCGGGGATAGCATTCCCGTTTGACACACATTCCGATTTGCTCTCTCTCTCTCTCTCTCTCTATATATATATATATATATATATATATATTCCGAAAAGAGCCGGAAACGGAATATCGTTGAGAGATCTACGTGGCGGTGAGTTCTCCCGAGAGTAATTCCGCGATATGCGCGTAACTGCCGTCGGTAGAAGGACCGTCGGCTGATTTCTACACACGGTGCAACAAGCGCGGTGCATCTCGTTTTATAACGGTAATAAAAAAAGAGAGGAAACATACACAGCGCGCGGAGAAAGTATCCTTCCGACAATCGGCTCTATGTCACTCGACTCAGAAAACTTTTCATTCTTTCAATAGCGAGAGTCATTCTACAAAACAGAGAAAAAGAGAGAGAGAGAGAGAGAGAGAGAGAGAAGTAGATTTGAATTTGTTTTTCTAGAAAGAAACTTCACGCAAAGTCACGCAAAGTTACGCAATTTGTTTCGTTGGTTTTTGTTTTTAATTCCCCAAGGAATTCGCATTCAATTACAAAATTCCGTAAAATAATCATAAAACTTCTACGTGGCAAAACTCGGAAACTCTACATAAATAATATCGTTAGCAAATCGCGGGACGGAGGAAAATACACGCTAGCGTACATTTTCGGCAACTTTCGCGCTATTTTCTGCGCTTTTGGCAGTCAATCTAAATTAATTCCAACAGAATAGACTTTATGAATCCGTTCGCCGCAGAAACGCGATACACACACACATATATATATATCGCAAAATCCGTTTATGTATGCGTATTCGCGGAGCAGCAAGTAGATTTACGTGATTGAATCTCGCGAGTCTATACAAGTCAACTCCAATAACTTCTTTACTGCACCCAGTTCAGAATCTATCGAGCGTGTTGATTTCTTTTACCTAAATGTACTTCTTGCGCAACTGAAACTTGTCAAATACAAATGAGTGCAGAAATATCACACGTGCGATGAATTTTCATTTTTTATCTTTTAATTAATTATGATTCTATCTTTGTTCGTATTGATTGTTTTATTTTCGTGTTATTTTTGTCTTCTAAGTGTGTCAGATAATAATTCGTGTGATTTAGTGCCAAAATAAAGAATAAAAATTAAATTATGGCTCGGTAATGAGAAATCGAAGTAAGTACGTCGTAAAAAGGCGAACGAGAGCCGTAAGGAGTTTCACGCATCAACGTCTCGCTCTCTCATCCGTTCTTTCATGACGTACTTACTTTTAAAAATAAAAACAACGCGTCTCGTGTAAATATATATATATATATATATACATATATAGTGTAGTACTTCGTGTTTTCTCTCGCGCGAGAAGAGCGTTCGCCGTTCTAATCGTTCGGCTGTGCATAGGAGTTTCTGGAGTTGATAAAGCCATTTAGGCTCTTTGATCCTGAAATTGGATATAATCTTCCGAGATAATATAATTCTATCCATCATTTTCAGCTATGGTTATTGGTAAGGAGGAGAGGGAGTAAAAGGCGAAATCCAAGAAGCTTGTTCCGAGCTCATTTGCAAGGCGAACGTTACTTTCTTCCGCTTCGGCATACGTTACCTTAATTTCGACATCGTTGTTCTTTACCGCGATGCATATGGATGGGCGCTCTACGATTGTGTTTTCACCCTCCGCCACGTAAGCGCGCACACACGCGTACGTACATACATATGCATACGTGCGCCTATATACACATATATTGTAATCATGGCTCAACAATAGAAAAGAGGGGTGAGTTTGGCACGCGCCACAACCCTTACGATATAATTTCTTATTCCCCGGCATCTCGTCACCGCCTTTCACCGGCACGCGACTTGCGGCAGATAAAGATCGATCTTCGTCTTAAAAGTATACAAGATATTGCAGAACCACCCGGAAGTTTCTTTTTATTCTTTGCGCGAACTACCTCTAGTACCATCCGCGAAATTTACAATTTAAAATTCTTTATTTTATCGCTCCAAAGAAGAAAGAATAATCAAACAAAATAGAGCCGAAGGTAACAAACCGAAAATGCAAATGAGGCTTTTGAAAGTCGTGACGCGCGGAGAGACGTGTGCAAAATATTTATTTAAATTTTAAAAATTAGTTACACGCCAAATTATTTGACTGATTGGGAGAAATAATTATTCTGTTGCCTACATGTTTTTTTCTTTGATTTTGTACATCAGTCACTGATTCAAATCCTTATCGCTATTTATCACTATTTTTATTGAGAAAGAATATCACGCGATATATTCAAAAATCTCCGATCAGATAAACATGCAATCGTCACGGAATGCGCCTAGCGTATAGATTGTGTACATAACACGAAGACTCGGCGCGGATAAACGAAATTGACTCCTCGACGAGAGTCGTTTTCGAAACGTATATTGATATCGGCTCGTGGCTTACGAATCCTGGCCCGCATTGACTCGAATCAATTTCCTTGGCTGGTCGATGCTTATCGACAACTCCTGCTTCCTCTATCAATGTTTGGCTTGGGTGATCGATCGGCTCGCCGCCGATTTCGTTTAATTTTCATCACGTGACAGCGTGAGGAGATCTCCCGCTAAAAGCGGGGCACGCGATCGCAAGATCTCGATTTATGACTATCTTGTTGAGCGCCGATGCAGATCGGTAATTAAAATCAGCGATACCGCGGTGCGGATCGACAACAAAGCCATCTCTTTTGAACAGTGGCATAATGCTTCCCACATTTTCTTCACACATTTACGCACGTGATACATATTCCGATGAATTCAAATATATTCAGAATAAACATGCAGAAATAAATAATGTACATGAATCATAAAATATAAATATAAACATAGATATTTTTGAAAAAAAATACGAAAATAATCTTCTTTGCGGAGAGAAACAAATTTCGCCTGCAGGAAATTCGAAATAAAGTTTCTAAGAGTCAACACAGACGCGAAAAATAACAAATAAGTGTAATTTTTATCATAAAAAATTTACTGGAGCGTAAAATAATGTTTAAAATTTGAATAAATATTTAAAATGTGCTTATATTAGCGTCACATGTTCAAATATTTTTTTTTATCAGCTGAACAGAATAAACGAGACAAAAACGCACGACACGTCCAATATAGAATTTTTTCACATTTGATGTAAGATCGTTAATGGAATATTTCGCGCCACGAAGATCACGTAAAGATCCAATTTGCGAAATGGCGAACTGGTGTGTTCGGGCTTAATACAATTTGTATGCGCGTTGAGTACGTGTGTAACACGTGTACACATATAATTCGATCGTGTCTCATATACACGCGCGCGCGGAGGCCTTTATTTGCGCCGCAATTTTATTTTAATAATATAACTTCACATAATTTCTCCGTGTTATTTCACTTAAGCCACTAAATACAAAATATATACCTACTCCCACGGACATTTGCATTTATATTGGCTTATTATACGCGCGGCCGGCGTTACCTCAGTGAAAGTCACCACCTGGCACACACCACCTTTTATCCCTACGGTTATTCCTACTTGGCACATTTTTACGCAATCGATAGTGTACCTTCTTAACGGCAGCGGTTTAACGAACAAGCGGTGCAGATGCAATTTATTTTCCGCGGTCCACGACGCACACAATGCGCGAGCGAGTCCGCTATTGTCATTTTCACAACAGCCAGATTGAAACATGACAACATTAAACTGTATCGACACGCAGCGAAAGGAAAGCCCTTTAAATATTGCACGAAAGTAAAACGAAAATTATCCCGAAGGAAGGGGGCTCCGACGGCGAAGTGTGTATTCTGTCTACATTTTAATAAATTAAGCGTTTTCGTTATCAAGGGGAAGTTTAATAAGAAAAAGAAAAAATAAATACGATATAAGAAAAGTTTAACTTAAATTAATATTTTAATTTCCAAGTTTATATTTCCGACTTTCAAGATTTTCCTCGAACAGGGAGACGGAAGTTAGACGTCTCTCTTTCTCTCTCGTTCTCGAGTATTAAACGTATTTTGTCTCAAGATTAGTTAGAGAAGATATATTTAATGTTGAATTTATTCTTTTGCTTATTTCTCAAATATACGAAAATATCGCGCTCTAAAAATCAGTGCTGTTACTAAAATTAAAAGAAGACAGATCCGCTTTCAGTTGATTAAAAAACTGACTCCAGATAAAAGTCGACACGCATTATTATTTAGCTTATTTTATACAAAATATGTCATTCTTAATAAAGAAATTAAACTTTGATAAGAAGAACAAATCTCTTTCGACTCACGGTTTTAAAGAGAAATCCGCGAGAAGATGATAATGCGTCAGAAGAACAAAATAAAAAAAATAAAAAACAAAATAAAAAAAAAAAACAAATCTCTTAATTTTCCGACGCATGGAAATCTACGTTGAAACATTTATTTTTATCTGTCTATCAATCTACTGTCTACGCTCAATGGCTCCTACTAGCGTGGTGGTTCGTGTCGGGGACCCGGTTTGGCAGAATCTCAGCGCCGAGCCTCTCTGCGAGCCACCCTCTCTCGAGCCTGATTGTCGGCGACGCGCGACGGTCGGACGTGCGGTGCCTATCTACCGATCTATCACTGTGGTAATTAAGTCAAACAAAGGCAAGCGTGACGATCGATTCGAGCGTGCAAGCGCGGCAGCGACAAAATGTCACGTTGCCCGTACCTTTCTCGCTTCGTGCGCGTCGGATAAAACGGGGGGGACCGTCTCTCCCTCCTTCTTCTCCGAGCTCGATATTACCGAGGTTAAGTATCGCGAGACAAGTCGCGCCGCGGCAAGAAGAGCATCGTGCTTGTCTTATCTTACCACCACCACCAACACTCTTCCCGCCATAGCATTATAATGTTCTTAAAGTAAATTTTACATCGGCAGCGCTAGTTCGAGCGCTGCGCCAAAGGCTTTATAATCTTTCGAGTTTCTATCTTCACGTACTAAATATTATGCAAGAGGAGATAAGTACTTTTATAAGAGAAACGATAAAAAGAAATAAACTCATTCGAGGAGAGCGACGGTAACGAAGTGTGTAAAACTTATTCTTATCCTTTCTTTAGAAATAAAAGCTGACTGTAATACACGACCAACTGTTATATGTCGATGTCAAATGTAGCAACAATATTGTACATGCAATATTTTTATTTTTCATTCTTTTCTTTAAAAATCAATTTCCGCGATCTTATCGGGCTTGAATTACCGAAAATACTTTCTTTATCGTTTCGAAACCAGAACGAATATCACAGACCGATAGTTACCTTAATCACAGTCCGAAATCACGCTTGGTATATCATCAGATTATAACTTTCGTACGGCGCTTTTGCTTTCTACGGAGGTCATTCTACCGGAGCTTTTATCATACGTCTTTCTCTCTCTCTCTCTCGTATTCTCTTTGTTTCTCCGCATTTTATTTCCCCTTCCCCGCTTTTACTCTTCCTCCTTTGCGCACAAGCAGGATTTTAACCGTGTAAAATAAAGACGCAATGTTCCAGCAGCATCTTTTGAAAGCAGAACAAAAAAAAAAATATTTAGCTTGCCGACTGGTGTAAAAACTTAAAAGCGCGAAACATCTTAAATTTTTATTCCTCTTTCATTTTCATTGTCTTTATTTATATTTTTTTATTGCTTTTTACTGAATTAATAACTCTTGACGAAGCCTTAAATCTACCGTTTTTGTTTCATTTACAATTAAAGAGAATTGGTAAAAATTAATTGCACTCTAAAAAAAAGTTGGCGTTATTGAAAAAGCAAAAATATATTTTCAATCCTATTAACTCTACTTAGCTCTGCTAAGCCGCACGTAGCGCCATAAAATGTCGAAATTGCGAGGTTAAATCTTCACATGACTGTTAAAGCCGACAGTTTTAAATATATATATATATATATATATATATATATATATATACACTTATTTCGTTTCTCGTGAAGCATTTCGCATTATTCTAGTCATCGCATAAAAGGGCGCAATTAGAACCGGAAAATACAAGTACGGACAGCTGCAAAATCGGTCAAAAGCGTACTAGACTGGAGTAGGCGCATTGTGTACTCTTGATAAACGTAAAAAAGGGGGATATCTATTTATACTGTATAGAGTACTCGAAGAAACAACGAGGGTGGAGAGATTCACGTCTTTACTTCCGTGCCGGCATTGTAGTCGTACGAAAATTATGCATGAGAGTTTCGCGATTGTACGAACAAAACTGCGCTGCGATAAAAAAAAAATGGAAATCAGCGCAATACCGTTGCCGGTTACATACTGTAACTATACTTCGATGTGTTTACATGCACGCCGAAGTTTATTGTACGGAGAAAAACTAATATTTATATGATCACGTGTTTGACAATATACTTCGCGATAAAACACAACGTTTGCGTTACAATTACTCGAGCAAAATGCAGGGAGGTTTTGTTGCAAACTTTTTTTTGTTTGAAAACGAAAGCTCTTTTGTTTCTTTTCTGTTAATTTGCGCTAGAAACAAAAAATGCGCCGAAACTCTCGCTCGAAAAAGAATGCTGAAGAATAAAAATTATACAAACGCACTATTATTCGAACGAGTTAAGAGATCTTGCCTTATCGAATATGCAAATATTTCGATGTCAAAGTTTCACGGGAATGAAGGTGGTGCGCGCGCGGCTGAAATGCACCGCGTCTACATGAAGTGCGAATTAATTTGGAGAACCAGCTTGTGCTGTTTTTTGGAAGCGCGTTATATAACTTGGCATCCGGCAGTAATGCAGCGCGAGATAACGTTTACCCATAGACAAATATATATATATATATATATGTGTGTGTGTGTGTGTGTGTGTGTGTGTGTGTGTGTGTGTGTGTGTAAGATATATTCTTCGCAAAAACAAAAGAAAAAGAGAGTACTTCCGAAACAAAAGACAGATTAATTAGTCGTTGTATCGCCCGGCGCGCTGAGTAGTACCTACATATGTACATACTCCGTATGAATATAAATGATATGGCGGAGCGGCACACTCGATACGCGAAAAGACCGGGTCTTATTGCGGACCACCTACCTACATGTGATTAACTCCGCGGAGAACGGGAACGTTTCGCACGTACGCGAGTACGTTAATATTATTTGTTCTAGGCACCGGAGATATTATAATTCGTCGCTCGCGGACGTGATGAATCGCAGAAAGAGCTTACGAAAGAATTTCTTATTAAATTTACCGGTGCGAAATTCTGCCGGGCGGAATCGCGGAAAATCCATAGATTGAATTGAAATTACAATGACAAGAAGAGAACGAGAAAGAAAGAGAAGGGAGAGAGAAAGATTCGTATGTCAAAACGTGCAGTCGCGTTCGTGAGATAAAGGATGAATAAGAGTAATTGGGAAATTTATTATAAATTCGGTCTTAATCTCTGCGAAGGGCCTCCCTGTGTATATCCACTTAAGAAGGTTGACGTCGTCCGTTTCTCCGCGTTCAAATGGAGTTTCATATTTCACCGATGCGCCAAGCACCCAACTGTCTCCTCGAACAATCTTTCATGACCGCCGCCGTAAACGAGACTGATTTTCCACACGACTGGATTTACCACGCATTTAACGCCTCGCTAATGCTCCATAAAGATTTCCGCGGATATTCTCACTGTGCCGTGAAAGAATAGTAGTAGCAAGTTCCGCGAATATATATACTTATATTATCGATAAAATTATGAAAAAGATGATAGCAAAATACCGAAGAAAATCTAAATGGCCCACGCGAGAAATTGCGAGTAATAATGGATACCTCGACATGTCACCTCGTGTTTTCCTCGTGAAATGCTTTTTCGAGAAAAACTGGTTTTTATTTTTGCGATCTGAAATAAGTTGAAAAATTTTCGTTAATTTTGCATCGCGCGATACTGTAATAAAATATATTATTCGTGAATGAGAAATGGTCGGAAATGAAATGAAATGAAGTTTCGTCCAAGCACGAAATGTCTGTTACATTTATCTACCGTATTTATTCTCTCAGAAGTCTAATTCTGATTGGCACGACTTTCTCCGAAGCGTAAATCGAGTCAGGATTGAAAAGCTAAGTATTTCCCGGTATGCAATTGCTTTTTTCTCGGCAATTTTCTTTCGTCTTTTCCATCGACTCGCTTTCGGTAAAAAAAAAAAAAAAAAACAACACATTTATCCGCGATTCGGCACGATTGATATTAAATACTGACAGGACACGAGTTGTCGGTCGAATATCAATCACCGGTTTTGCACGAAACATTTATCAAGTCACCCGGATTAATGTACCTGAAATAATCAAATCGCGGTCGCAAATTTAATAGAACGAAAAGAGAAGAGAAGCTAAATAAAAAAAGGAAAGAAAGGAGAGAGAGAGAGAGAGAGAGAGAGAGAGAAACAGAGAGAGAGAAAGAAACGGGCACTTAAAAAAGGCGAACGCGGCGTGAGCCACCGAGATAGTTGAGGAATTCCACGGGAAATCACTTCGGCAATCGACGTCGTCGATTTCTCGCGTATCGAAGATAAATAAAGTACGTGAACGCGGGGAACATCCCGATTCAGCGTGAAATATCGAGACTTATCTTTCATCGGGAGCGAGCCGCAGAAATGAGAAAACGCCTGCCTTTCGCCGAGAAAAACCGCTTAAAATCGCTCCGAGCGAGGGTGGAAAGAGCCCCGGCGTCGATGGGAGCAAAAAGGTATATACCTTCCCTTCCTCCCCCCCCCTCGCCAATTCCGACAAGAGACTTGCGAGAAAGAGACGCGCTCGGTTACAGGACCGCGGCTCCCGCAACTTCGGCAAAGTAATACGCTTTTCTCTCTGCAGTTACATCGCGTTACAAAGAAAAAAACAACGAGGAGAAGGAAGACATGTATATCGCTCGCGCGCACAAATGATCGAACTTATCAAAATGCCATTAAGAATTTTTTATACGTATCTCGGCCGTAAAAAGAAGATCTCTCTATGCGAGAGAGACGCAACATCGTTTCTTCTGCAAGAAGATAGTCTCGAAAAGTATGCTTCTTCTCGAAGACGAACGTTGGCAACGACAGAAGAAAAGTAGTAAATAAAAAAATATATACAATACAATTTTTTTAATTCATGTCGATGTGCAAAAGTACTGCGAATTACATGACATGTTCCACACATTGCGCAACTTGAACGTTTTTTTCTGGCACACGATACGCAAAAAAACTTGCATAAATGTAGTGTAATATAAAATATAATTTTTTTTACAATATAAGAATCTCTTCGCAATATGTCGACGTCACGTGTGTCTAGCGCGAGTGTTTTTCCGTGAAATGTTCTGAT
>QVOB01003809.1:0-10419 GCA_014839585.1 Pseudomyrmex concolor | reverse complement strand
CTTGTCAGTAATGTCGACTAGATCCGAACAACTACGGAAATAGCCGAGTTTGCCTGTTCCCTCCCCTTACCGCATTTATCACTATCCCCGCAGGCTTACGCTCTGTCTATAGTTTCCTAAGTCTATGATGCTGCGCTCATATAGATTAGGTTAGGTTAGGTTAGGTTAGGTTAGGTAGAGATATATCGGTAAATGTACAGAATAGGGGAGTCCTCTCCGATCGGCTTCTTGTTCTCATATTGTAAATGTGATCTTCCTGAGTACGTTTCTAAAAGTTTTAGCCGTCGCTCATTGTTTATAAAAAAGTTATAAACAAAAACAGTTTTATGAATAAACCATCGTTCTTCGATACCGTGTATGTACATTTCATAAGGAAATAATGTTTATGTTGTCAATAATGTGTTTGAGTGCAATGTATCCACTAAATTAAATGTGAGATGTATTTATATAAAAATATGTGTTACATAAACATTTATGTATATGCGTGAAATAGTGTAAGACCTTATCCTATACATATAGGCGATGAAGGCTACTTTTTCATTCTTTTTGTTCGTTCCGTTTTTTTTGTTCGTGTTGTAAGCGTGTAAACAGGGGCTCTGCCCCTCCCCCTGCTCCCTCTTCGCGGAAAAATAGGAAAACGATTTTGGATTACATGTCGCTTCATGTCGATAGTATGCACGTGGTTTTTAGCGACATGTAATCGGAAGTTGTTTCCTATTTTTCCTCGAAGGAAGAGCAATTTACTTATGAAACTTTTGTTTATAACTTTCTTATAAACAATGAGCGACGGCTAAGACTTTTAGAAACGTACTCAGGAAGATCACATTTAAAATATATGAGAACAAGAAGACGATCTCAGAGAAGGCTCCTCTATTCTGTATATTTACTCTGGAAATTTATAATACGTGTGACTGAAAGTATACATTTTTAGCCTATGATCTATATTATCTTCACGAATATCTCTTTTTTTCGTCAACTAGACATTCCAATCATAATCTGAGTGTTTCATTAGATTCTTTTTTGTCGTACTTACGCTAATACAAAATAAATAAGTACAAGCTTAGAAATAATTTTACAAACATGAATATATGGTAAGATCATAGAAGAAAACTATATAAGAAATAAATTATGCTGAATTTTGACATTCCAAAGAACGAGCGCAAACTTTTAACACAATTAACTTCTGTAAGAGCATTTTGGATTTCATGCAGTAAATACGACACCAAACAAAATAGAAACGTTATAGATACCAAATTTAATTAGAATCCATATATTATTGTTATTATGAAGAAGTATATATTTGTATATATTGTATTGAAAAAGGTGTTTGTCAAGAAAATATACAAAAATGTGTGATATCCTGAACAAAATATCTTTTCAAAAAAAGGTAAAAAATATGTGTGTGTGTGTGTGTGTGTGTTTGTGTGTTGTGACGTGGTATGCGTACTGCTCCTTCCTTGTCACAAAAATGTTTTTATTATTCGCGACAGTCCGAGAGTGCGTGCCGTTACAAAAAGCGCCAAAATTCGCCAAGGACTTACACAATGCTATTGCGAGTGGCCTTCACTTGGACACCGTTCAATTGGACACGTTGCAATTAGACATGTAGACAGAATTTTAGACACGGTTCAATTAGACACGGTGCATTTGGACACGCAAAAAAATGCGTACCGTTTATTTAGACACCGTTCAATTGCGCACCGTTCATTTGTACACAGAAAGATGCGCACCGTTCAGATAGATACCGTTATAATGCGCACCGTACATTCGCACATTGTTCATTTAGATACAGAAAGATGCGCCTCGTAGATTTAGACACGGTTCAATTGCGCACCGTTTGTTTGTACACAGAAAGATGCGCACTGTGCATTTTTACATGCAAAACTACTTTTTAAAAACCATTAAAAAAGTAAGACACTTTAGAAGTAAAGATTTTGTTTCCAGTACACATTATCATACACGAGTGGGCGGGGGAGGGGCTCCTGTCCAAAGTGGGGAGATCGCCGCCGATTGGCGATCTCACAAACTTACGCGACTAGCTAATTAACAAATAAGAAGCAAGGCTCAACTGGTTTTTCCAATTGGAAGAAACTCGAAGAGTCCTTGCTTACTCAAAAGCGCATATAAGCCGGGACTCTCGGGACCGGAGTCAGAGGAAGAAAAGTCGATAAATTTGTTGTTAAGTTCCGGGAGTGATGCAGCAAAAGGTCGCGAGTGAATCGAGTCCTGAGAATCTGGCCAGCCTAGAGATAGTCAGCTCAAGCCGCAGCGAGGACCAAACAGGCCTTCAAGATTACGAAGTAGTAGGTGGTTGATAAAAAAATAATATCTTCTGTCTAAAACTTTCCTGTTAGAGCTATCCACGGACGGAGTATACGATAGTAAACTTAGGATACCTTCCGACTTCTCTTCCTGAATCGGACAGACGTCGATTTCCGAATCGTTCAAGACAGCTTCCGATTCCTTCCTCAATCGGAGAAGATCCGATCTTGAATCGCTTTGGATAGCTTCTAATCAAAAAAGATATCCGCGATCTTGAATCGCTCCGGATAATTTCCAATCACAGAAGATACCCGCGATCTTGAATCGCTCCGGATAGCTTCTGATTCCCTTCTTCAATCGGATAGATATCCGCGGTTTTAAATCGCCTAGGATAATTTCCGATTCTTCATTCTATTTTTGTATTCCAAACTACTCTTTCTCCCTCTCTTTTTTTCACAAATGCCGACTCAGTCAAGCTAGGTCTCTTAAATTTTTATAATCTCCGAATATCAATCGTAGAATCATGGCACATTCAAATTTGTTTTTATCATTAAATTTAATCAAACCTAAGAAATAAAACAAAACCGAATTTATCAATTCACATAAGGGAATATACTTCTAAGATGATCTAAGTTGTATAAACATAGGTTAAGAGGCTGGCTGCACTAAACCACTCGCATTTCCCTTCTCTCTCACACTTGTATCCTACCGTATAGACAACATTGTACGAAACGATTATGTGCTCCGTCATTGTATTAGTTTCTGCATACTTGCCTGTTATTAATTTACCATGATTTCGATTTTTTTAAATAAATGTAACTGTTTTATAATGTGTGGAATTAAATTAAAGAGACTTATTTTCTTTTTATCCTTCACTCCGTATAACCACTCTCAATTCCTCGTTAAAATCGCTAGGTCCCGTCCTTGGTAAGTGAGACTTGCGTTTCAAACCTAAACAGGGACCAACGAGCGAGTGTTCGTTAGACAGAGTAAGATCGGCGTTGACCTGTCTATGAACCTAAACAAACTCGCTCGACTCTTACACAGTGGCACTTCCGTGTCACTGTAGAGAGAGAAAACGACGCGTTTACCGTTGCGTTTTACCATAGCCCGACCATATCCATGGGCCAGGACCTAACACTATTATTAATTAGCGTTCACATAAAAAGTCTCTTTGTGTCTAAGTGAACAGTTTGTTGCAGCAAATGCATGATGCGTATTATTACGGTGTCTATCTGAATGGTGCGCATTATTATGATGTCTAATTGAACGGTGCGCATCTTTTTGTGTACAAATGAACGGTGCGCATTTTTTTGCGTGTCCAAATGCACCGTGTCTAATTGAACCGTGTCTAAACTTCTATGTCTATTTGCTCCGTTTAATTATAACGTGTCCAATTGAACGGTGTTCAATTGCAACGCTCTGCTATCGCTTGTAATTTTGGAGTAATTTTGCTCTTATTTTTTTTTTTTTTTTTTATTATGTAATATCGGTTGTTCACTGTCCCGAGGACTTACACCGACAAAGGACTAAAGATGGAGTTACTATCGAAAGAACTAAAGATGGAGTCACTATCGAAATAGAAATTCTGCAATAAGATGAGTGAGAGAGAGAGAGAGAGAGAGAGAGGGAGAGAGAGAGGAAGATACGGAAAGCGCATGCTACCGCATACAGCGACTACGGCCTTGACTTCGTCGGAAGGATCAACCCCGTGCGCGGAGAAAGCATGCGAGCTACGGCGTCGCCAGGCGGTGTTCTGCAGCAAAGTTCAGCATTGAAGAACTCGGCCAAAAACAATGGTCAACGGTACCAGTTGGATTACAAAATCAACGCACCGCATTCTGAGCATGCGGCCGACCACAGGTGCAACCCTACGCATTTCTAAAACGCCGACAGTTCCTGCAGTCAATAGCCTAAAATATCAATGGCCTCGCATTCATAATTCGCGGCCGAGTCTTTATAATTCTAGCAAACAGAAGCGCCGCATTTGATAAAACATCGCGTCTTAATTGGCTGTTGCGATCTACCCCACGCGGATCTTGCATATCGACCCCAAAGCGATCGCGATTCTTATCTTCTTGGTCACTATCTGTTCAGCCAAACGGACGCACTCCAAGATTCCCGAGAAGCTGTTGTACCGTCGCTGTTGTATTAAGAAGCTTTTAGTCGGATCTACGTGATGCAGGACGACGATATTCGTAAAGTGTTTTAGTCTTTGTAAGCTACGAATCCGCGTGCTCAAGTTTCGTGTCGAGGCTAGTTGCAAACTTTCGCGTTGTGTTTCGGGCTTAGACGCATTTTTTCTTTAATTTAGAAAATTTGAGAGCGGCTAAAATCGGATCTCACGGGGCTTTGTGGCACATTATCGGGAGCGTCCCGTTTGCACACGTTGATATTGCCGACGTTGCGATTGACCACAAGTTACTTTTTCCCACGTTGCGATTGATAACGAGTTACTTTTGCCTACGTTGCGATTGCCCAAGCGTTGTTTTTGCCGAATGGCCTTCACTTGGATACGTTCAATTGGACACGTTGCAATTGGACACGTAGCAAATAGACACAGAATTTTAGACACGGTGCATTTGGACACGCAAAATAATGCGCACCGTTCAATTAGACACCGTTCACTTGCGCACTGTTCATTTGTATACAGAAATTTTTACGTGCAAAACTACTTTTTAAAAACCATTAAAAAAGTAGTAAACGTTAGAAGTAAAACTTTTGTTTGCACTACACATTATCGTATACGTGTGGGCGAGGGAGGAGCTCTCTGCACCTCCTCCCCGAAAAAACCTAACCTAACTCTAACCTGTGTCATTACTATTATTAATTAGCGTTCAAATAAAAACTCTCTTTGTCTAAATAAACGGTGTGCAAATGCACGATGCGCTTTATTACACTGTCTAACTGAACGGTGCGCATTATTACGGTGTCTAACTGAACGGTGCGCATTATTACAGTGTCTAACTGAACGGTGCGCATCTTTCTGTGTACAAACAAATAGTGCGCATTATTACGGTGTCTAATTGAATGGTGCGCATCTTTCTGTGTCTAAATGAACAGCGCGCAATTAACGGTGTTTAATTGAACGGTGCGCATTATTTTGTGTGTCCAAATGCACCGTGTCTAATTGAACCGTGTCTATTTGCTACGTGTCTAATTGCAATGTGTTCAATTGAACGGTGTCCCAGTGCATCGCTCCCGTTTTTGTCCACGTTACAATTGTCCATGATATTGACCATGTCAAGTTTAGAACTTATCATGCAAAGCAAAGGAAGGTGCAGGTAGAGGGACAAAGCTACTCCTCCTGCAGGGAAGCAAAGCTTCTCTTTCGGGAGGCGCAGCCTCCTCCTTGCTTACACGCTTACAACACGAACAAAATAAAACATTGCACTGCGTAGTAAATAGAGACATGAGCAATCGCAACGTAGGCAAAAATAACTTGTGATCAATCACAACGTGGGCAAAAGCAACGCGTGGGCAATCACAACGTGGGCAATATCAACGTGGTCAATCGCAACATGAAAAATATGAACGTGAACAATAATGACTTTAGGCAATATTAACGTGAGCAAAAGATTCCCACTCCACATTATCATAGGCTCAAGTTGTATTTCCGCCTTGTGAGTACCTTATTGAGTATCACAGCACACTTTGGAGTTACTTGGAACGCGCCAAGTAGCATTATTTTCGGTTTAAATGTGTGTTTCGCGTGTAAACAAGTGGTTGTTGCAAAGTTTCTTGTTGTCGCTATTGTATCGTGCTGTGGTATCGATATCGCCATTATTGCTCTAATAAGCAATCGATTTCCTTAATTTCGTAATATTAGCTGTCGTACCGCTGTTTTTACCTCCTCGAGAACATAGCTCGTAACGCAGGTGCTATCACAGCAAAAAAAAGTTGCACCGTGCACGCTGGAATCGCTGCAAATTTATAAAGCTTGCGTGAAGCTTTCTGCGAGATTAAACCAAGTAAAGTGCGCGAGCTGGTATTGTGTTATTGTCAATTATTAAGGAGATTAACGTCCGATGACTTTGACCTTGACATATGTTGTAAAGGATACTCTCCTGAGTAGTGTCCAAGAAGTTTTAGCGCTAATTTTTTATTAAAAAGTTATTTAAAAAAGTGTTTTAAAAAACAAGATTTTTATTTTTAGTAATAACATGTAGAATAATGAAATGAAATAGACATTTGCTCTTAGTTATTATTTTTAAAAAGACATTCTGAGTTGTGCTGTATGGCACAAATCTCGCGATTATCGTCTTTGATGTTTTACCAAATTGTATTTCTATTATGCCGCTTGACGGCGGATTGCATGTATTCTTGTGTCTAGACTTTATTTCAGCAAGGAGAGCGAGGCTCACTCACGCGTGTGATCGACAAAGAAGAAGCATAGCAAAAGACATATGAAGCGGACATCGATAGCGGAGCAGGAGTGTAAGATCGTAGGGCGTGGTGGCAAATCGAGATCGGTGCCGTCAGGCTGGGCAGAAGGATATTGCGCAATCCGGACTTTAATAACTAAGTCGGGATCCGACGGGATCCATCGACTTGCCGATTCGTGAGAAAATATCAGCTTTCTCAGCTGATAGGAAAATATCTTCCATGGAATATTCGGTCGGCAAGGGCTCGGCGTGGCCAGGAAACAGCCCTAGCAAGGATAGTACCGATCAACGCAAGTGGCTGTCAATGACAGCGCCATGCGCCGCACCACCTGATTGGCTGATTTACATACGGCGTGATCTATCGGACTGGAGAACGCAATTGCCGAAACGCTCTACTCCTCACTGTTGCGAGTGCCGGTGATGAGGCGTGAGCCCTAATAATTCTCTCTCTGAGTGCCTCTGTTGAAAATCTGTGCCAGCAACGAGTGCCGAATACCAGCAACCCCGAGGAGGACTTGAGATCCAAAGAACCGAGGAACGCATTGAGATCCGGGCGAGCCGGCGACTATCCTGCCGAAATTTGAGATCTCGCCAAATTTGCCGACACACGTGAGTGCCGCCAGACTCTCCTTTCTCCGCAACTGCGTGTCGAGTATCTTATCCGCCGTATCACCGTTTCGACGACTCGAATTCCGGAATTTGTATCGCGGATTCGACGCGGAGATAAAGCCGGTAGTGAATCGCGTCAGATTTTGAGGTGTGCGTTTATTGTGTCGCGAGTTCTATTTTATTTGTAAAGATCGCTCTCTCACTCTTTCGTGCATTCGCAACAGTCCGTCGCGTAAATCGTCTTGTCTCTAATTTTTGTAACGCGTTAATTCGTTGTCCCGCATCTATCACGTCGTGCGTGCGATATTTGCCGTGTAGAGCCCGGAGTCGCGACGTTGTTTTTCTTTGCCGCATTCCGCGCCTATCTTGTTTACGTTGCGCGTGGATAGTGGTCAAGGTCTAGCGTACTGAATCCGCGTCTTGCGTCGGGCAAACGGTTCTGATTCCAACGTTTCTTAGTTTTGTCCGCCGAATAATGATGATGATGATGATGACGATGACGATGACGATGACGATGACGATGACGATGACAACTTTATTAAAGAGAATGTAAATTACAAATAGAAAATTAAATAGTTGATAAGAAAGTGCTCTTTAAAGGGCGAGACAGCAGCTTGAGAGCTGTTATAAGTCTAACCAAATTAACATTTAAAATATAGAAAATAGAATAGTACAGAAAATAGAATAGTACAGAAAATAGAATAGTACAGAAACTATAATTAGTACAGAAAGTATAACATTTAAAAATTTACATTTAAAATATAGAAAATAGAATATAGAATTAGTTCAGAAAGTATAAGTATACGATGAATTAAATGATCAGATAACTTATAATATAGAAAGAAATCGCTTAAACAGAAAAACAAGAAATAATAAATGAGATAAATCTAGTAATAAAGTAATAAGTGCTACAAGTTATGTCTTATAAATTTGGCTGCAGCAATACGAAATCCTGCAAAGGAGCTCTTATTACGAACTTGAATTAGCAGCAGGTTAAAATATTTAACAGCAGTATAAGAGAAAGAGCTGCGAAATTTTTGAGAGCGGTGTCGCGTGAAAGAAAGATCGTTCTGACGACGCGTAGAAGGAAGAGTACCAGAGTGATGATCAGCGTTATAGGTAAGCAGATCGCGAAGATAAGAGAGGATACCAGAATGGAGGAGATTGAAGGTGAGACAACACAAGTGAAGAATGAATCTCTGACGAATATTCAGCCAGTGTGATCTACTAAATAGAGGACTGATGTGATCGTATGTATTTCCTCATAGGAAAATCTGAGGTTTGCACTTTCTAGATACGATTGTGAGTGTAACTTGCGTGATACATGGATAGTAGACAGCATCAGCGTAGTCAAAAAGAGAAACAATCAACGATTGGGAGACATAAAGTTTTTGAGAGACAGACAGGACATGACGGAAAGGATATAACATACGTAGCCGCATAAAAGTCGCTTTACATTTAATAGCGACATGCCGCTCAAAAGTCCAGGACGAATCAACATGAAGATCAAGAATACGCATAGAAGAGCATGGTTCAATACAAATGTCATTGAGATGAATTTTGAGTGGTGACAACTTAGGAAGCAATTTCTGGCTGCAGACCACCATGAGGCTGCAGACCATTGATTTTTGTGGATTGAGGAGCAGATTAGATGTGGACCACTCGGCAACCATCGCCAGATCGGCATCAAGAATATCAGATACCAGAGAAGACTCAGAAATTGAGAAGGATTTCAACAGGAGGACACCATCAGCATACATATAAAGACGAGATACAGTTGGTAGAAGTGGCAAATCTGCTATAAAAATATTGAAGAGAATCGGGCCAAGAACCGATCTCTGTAGAACACCTGAAGGAATAAGACGAGGAGAGGACAAAGAAGAGAAAGGATCCTTAATGATAACTCTTTGCGATTGACCAAAGAGAAAGAAGCGGAAAAAGGAAAGAGACAGAGAGGAATATAGAACTATAGAAACCAAGCTTAAGAGCGTCCTGGATCGTCCTGTTATTATCGATCGAACGAGTAATCGTACTTTAGATTGTATTTCGTAATTATTGTTCGGAAAACGGCTCTACAGAATAAAAGAAAATAATAAACTTAAGGGCTGACACTTTTCATTATATCAAAAATGTAACAAAAATTTTTGATGTTGCAATCACCTCTACTAGTGCATTGCTATTTGAAGTTCAAGAGTTATGCATAAAAACCAACAGTGTCCGCCTTAGACATAACATTGAAGAATGTAATAAGACTAGTAGACTACGATTTGGAAGCCTACAAACAATCTATAAACAAACAATCTATAATACGTTTTGTGTACACGCTTGCTAGCATCTCAGCTCTAAGAATATAAAAATGGTTATGTATATAGTTTACGGATATCGAAACAGATGGCGCTGCAACATATCGATAAAAAAAATTGCTACTATCTCTGGCTTTCTAACATGACATGTAGAAATACCACTAAACGTGTACATGAAATGTGCATGTGCACGTAGTTTAGGTGTTTCGTTTATTGTAACCTTAATAATTTGATAATATCATATTTTTAAATGTCATATCTATTTCTGGAACTTGTTTTTTTTTCACATATCTGTTAATTTGCTTTGCGGAGTACGTGTTTTTTTGCCAAAAGTTTTTTATACAACACAAACCAAGAAAAACTTTTAGAAGTTCTACTGAAGAATTGGAAGTGAACAATATTTGTGTTGCATTTGTCATGTAATATTAGATTGTAGTGTAATAAAGTATGTGATATTACATTGTACTGTATTAAATACATTGTGTTGTATTTAGTTGTGTTATATTGTGATTATTTTGTGTTGTGTGATTCTCGTTTAGAATATCACCTGTACTAACGTGAGTATAAAGAACACTGCCAACACATGTTGCCTATTTTCTAAATAATATTAAAATAAATGTCAGATGCATCTTTTCGCTTCTAAAGTTGCTTAGTTCCAGAGACGTTTTTGATAACGTGTGCTGGAGTAAAACTTATTATTATGAACTGTCAACGCATGCTGGCTATTTTTTAAATAACAGTAATATAAAACATTACATGCATCTTTTTGATAGTAAAGTTGCTTTGTCTTTTCTCCCAGAGGCGTTTTTGTAAACGTGTGCTGGAATAATAATTATTATGAAGCATTTTTGGTTGATGTG
>QVOB01003808.1:0-34239 GCA_014839585.1 Pseudomyrmex concolor | reverse complement strand
TTTCTCTCTTTGTTCTTTCAGTTTCTTTGCAACTATCCGCCGAGTTAACTGAATCGACAACTTGAAATCTGGATGTGAAAGCGTGTCGTAGCGTTTTTTGTTTTCGTTTCTCTCTCGTTTATCAGACACCACTGAATATTATGTGCTTACGTAAGAATAGCTTTTTTGCTCTTCAAAATTGCGCGATCTTATATTTTTACAAGATCTGTAGAAACAAAATACGTGTAAACTAAGAAGTATAAATACGGCCATAAGAGCCGTTGCAAAAATACGTGTAAATTCAATGAATTATCTTTCTTTATTATTCTTTCTTTATTATTCTTTATTATTTATAACCACGTGACAAGTGATTAATAACAACAAGAACAACCGAGACGATCCCAATTAAAAAAAAAAAAAAAAAAAAATAGGATTGACTTGTGTAACTCTTCCGCGCGTGCAAAGATACCGTCCGTTTCTTCACTGCTCGCTCCTTAACTTCCAACAAGCGAGCGCGCGGTGGGGGGTGACAGAGGTTAAAAGGGAAGCTGGAACGTGACGAAGCCGGGAGGCGTGCGCGAGAGGGTTAGCGATAGCACAGGGGCGGTGTCGAAAGGGTGGCGTGAACAGGCCGAAACCACGTATAGGATAGGGAAACGAACTGCGGCTTGGTTAGATAGATGGGCTAGCGGATGCTTGGCTGCTTAGCTAGTAGATTCCTCATTACCGGGAACAATCTATTCACAACTTCTCTTATTGAAATCTAGAGATGTGTACGAACGACACATCTCTCGCAATCGTTCGCCGTCATTCTCGAGTCTCGCGGAAAAATGTGATGCGCTTAACGATCACCCATTGAGACGCAATGTTGTGAGCGCGTAGAAATGAGACGCGCAAGAACGAATGGAACTTTCCGTTCGCGGAAAAGCGACGGCCGCGCGTTTGGAAAATTGCGTCGTTCGCGAGAGGATTGCTGCCATCGCTGACAGGAAAATTCGACTCTCGACGTAACTCGACAGAACTTACCAATTTACACCATGTCCTCTCTCTTTCTCTCTCTCTCTCTTTCGACTGAATTCTCTGACGAACTGCGTACCTACTGAAGTTGTGTTCTCACGTCCCATGCGCGTGCAATTTACACACCACTTTGGGATAATGCAACACGCCGTAAGTGCCGCACGGTTGCGCGATTAAATCGCGCGCGCGTAAATTTTTCGCGTAATCAAGAAAGAAAACTAACGAAAAATTCTCCACTACACGACTGTTATATAATTATATTTCGCGTTCGAGATTGTATATGAACAACAACTAAAAAAAAAAAAAAAAAAAAAAAAAAACATAAAAGAAGGGTCCGGCCAAGCGAAGTAACCAGATGAGCGTGCACGCTGGAAGGCAAACATTGGCATATGTTCGCGCATTAAATGTAACATCGAAACTCAAAGTTCAATCCGGTTGATATTTGATTTTCGAAACCACTTTGAAGTTTTTATTTAAAATCTTGTTCGATTAATAAGAGAAAAAAAAGCGAGTTCTGTTTGAAAGATGTAAAAACTTATATGTACACACGCCTATATGTGTTTTATTTTCTCTTGGTATGTTTGAATATCTAATATAATAAAATTTTAGAGAGTAGCCGTTACCTTTGTCTGAAAAAAAGCGTGTTTCGTAAAAGGGTCACAAAGCGAACAGCTCACAACGTGCACTTTCCGATAATAATCCGATCTACAAAACTCCTCCTAGAAACGTAAACGGGGTCACGGGGTCCCTTTCAATGTATTAATACCACGATGGTCGGCACAACACAGAAACGGGATCGAACAGTGTAACGTAAGTACATTTGCTTTTGATGTCCGCTTAAAGCCAAAGTATTACCAGTATTAGGGAGATAAGCTTTCTTTAAGCCCTAGTAGCGACGATCAACTAAATCTTCCCTCGCTATTATTGTTGATGTTGTTTGTTATTGTTATCATTTCGCTTCTTTTAAAACTGGAACCCCAAAGGGTTGAGCGAAACTGGTTCGAAGGCTGATTAACGAACATCTCTGAACCAGTGAGATCCTTACGGAAATTTATTACCGCTGTATATACTGATATAGTCAAGATAATATTTTGAGTATTAAAATTACTGTTGAGCAGTGCTTTTATAAATCAAAATAATTCATTACTGATGTGGTGAAAACAATATTTAATTTGATCACACAAATAAATTATTTTGAATAACAAAAGGACTTTTATTTTTTAAACAAAATAATTACTTATACCAGAAGTGATATTTTGACTTATATCAGAAATAAATTTCTATAAAAATAGATCAAAACGAGATATAAGAAATGGGAATAAGCAGGAAATAAAGCTTGTAAAATTGTTCGAAACACTAGAGAATAATTGACACCAAAATAAAATAGTCTGACAAACGTAATTGTAATGAAAAGTTATAGTAAAAGAAATATAATAAAAAATTAAATAAAAAATATAAATAATATGTATATTAATGTAGCTTTAAAATAAAAATTGCAATAATTTTGCGAATGTCCTAAAAGATGATTCCACTTTCGTATAATCGTCCGCGAAAAAATATTATCTGTTATATAGCCCACAAACTCGCATAGTAAACAAATCACAAGTTGCAATTCTGTCGGCGTTTCTTTCGTGTACACCGCAGCGCCCGAGAGTTACCACTGTATTAACTCGGTAGCGAACAGTAGCCACTGACAGAATAGCAGTAAAGCCCTTAGGGCGATGCGGTCACGTCTGGCATGAAACGAGAGCAGACGTTTACAACTGCATGTTTGGAAAGGCTGTCGGCCCTTGTCATCGTCATTGAAGATCCCCGCCGCCATGAGGGGATTTCCCCTCGGTGTTCCTGCGGGCATTACCGGAGCCCGTGGGCGCGCGAGGCCGGATTCTTACGCCGAGGTTTCAGCTCGAGTCGTGTCGCGCCGTTCCGCGCGGATACACGTGTATCGCGTGGATGTGTTACGCGCGGGACGTGCACACGTGTGTATCCGGGAACCGCACAAAATTGGCGGCCTCTGTAACCTTTACTCCTGTGCCGTTGGAGAGCACCGATTTAAATCCGGCTTATACCATTTATAGGACGTTTCCACACACGCCATTGGCGCGAAGCCGTCTTCCTCTTTCTTTGCGATCAAATTTCAAAAAAGAAAGTGTGAAAATTTTTATTAAATTATTTACAAAATTACATGTTTTTTTTTGTAAGATGCCTTTTCAACACACACATTTTTAACATTTTTAATTATTTCCATGAGGAGACATAAAAATATGATGTTAATCTGCATGTGATGCAAGCAATCTGAGATGAATCTTCGAATTGAAATTGGAATTATTATGTAATAATTTACATGTTTAAAAATAAATAAAATATAATATTTCACAATGACATCCGGTATATTGGCTCACAGTGACTGAATATATTTGATACTACATATATGAGCGCCTTATTGGTTCTAAATTGTTACAATTTAAATTATGATTGTTTCGCAATTTTATATAGTGAAATTCCTGTTCACGCCGATACGGGATCGCGGCGTCGTCGCGTTTATTATAATAATGGCGATGCGATTTTTCGAATTGCGTTTTTGAGAGTCATCTCGTTATCGAGCTGAGCATGACAAAGAGAAATTACGCCTCGCGGCGGCGTGGGCATTTATGAAGCGCGCCGCTGCCTGTCACCGCGCGCGCACTCTCCTCCCTCCTCCCCGCCGCCGTTGCCGTCGTTCTATTTATTTTCATAGGGCTCTTTTTTTTTAAATTTCAAGCGCTCGTGTCACTCAACCGCAGTTTTCCGCACTCTTTAACAGCGGACAATCGCCCCTGTCACGGCAATACCACAGCGGCGGAATTAATCGAGATTGAAAAAGTTTGATCTTGCTTTGACGTATAGCCGGGCGCCCTCGAGACGACGTAATATTGATTTGTAATAGCGAAGAAGTGGGTCATGCTTCTCCATCAAAAACGTTCCCCCACTCCCTCCCTCTCCTCCTTCGTTTTTATATGAAAAGTATAACCAAACCGCGATTTCCGTTCGTGCATCACGCAAATTTGCTGAAATCGCTATGGTGTGAGTAAAAAGCACGTAGGTATGTGACACGCAAGATGAATGTGAACATGTTTACATCAGAAATCTGACGACGTTCGAGGAAGTTGTTTGAGAATTAAGATAACGGAATCATAACAAGATTAGGAATAAGATCGAATCTTTTTCTCGGGAGAAAACTCGTGTGTGAAGAAAAATTGCACATATATTCAGCGGACTTGTACAGACGACACCTGTTTCTCTACAATGTCGCAATTTTCGCACATTCCGCACATTATATGTAACAACATGTACGTAATCTTCGCAGCGTATCGCAAACATATAAAAATACAAGCGATGACAAGTCCCGCGGTCCCTCTCGCCATTGATTGGCCATTTGAGTCCACGAGAGCACAAAAGGGCACAGATACGAAACCTTCTCGATACAAACTCAAGAGTCCGTGCACTTGTGCACTTTCCGGGCATTATAATGCCCGGGCATTGTGCGCTCTTTTATAAGCTAGATACATATGGATAAGTAGACAGAGAGAGAGAGAGAGAGAGAGAGAGAGAGAGAGAAAACGATACACGTCGCGTCGCGCGCTGAAGGGTGAGGATGCTCCCAAATACCATTTGGTAGTATGTATATACATAGGAGCGCGGCTTTTTGTACTAGCAGCTTGCCACTTCGCTTCGAGATCGGATGCGACGCATTGTCCGGCGGTTTTTTTTTTTTTTTTTTTTTTTTTTATATCTTTTCATCGCACAAACAAGACGAAATCACTGTAAAACGCGTACGTGGCTGTTCCGCTTACAATCTGTTCCTTCGAAAAATATAATAATATCGACGAATATATATCACTTAGCTGATATTAGATACAAAGCGAAATACAAAGTAAGGTCCGTAATTAAACCCGTTTCCATCGTGCAGATTAGCCGATAGAGAGAGACAGAGAGAAATGGAGAGGCAAAAGAGAGAAGGGGTAGTGGTGCGGTAAACAAGGGTGAGAATCCCGATAGCCGCGGCAGAGTCGAGTCCGCATGATGAAAGCCGCGCGCGAGCCGGGGTGTGGCGAAACCACCCCTTTAGAATTGGCGAGATTTCAGTGTCTGCTCGAAATCCATCCCTTCGTCGTCGCCGCTGTTCGTCCCTTCCTCCCGTCCCCTCGCAGCTTCTCTGTGTCCCTCCCTCTTCGCATTCTTCCCACCCTCTCATCCCGCGAAAACCGCGCCGGGCGTGTCACGCACGTTGTATTGTCGTATTGTCGACTGCAATCTCGCTAAGCGTTTCACGGCGACACAGAAATCTCTCCGCATGCACGTGTTAACCTCTCCACCCACGTCACATACACACGCACACGCACACACAACGCGTGTCTCCTGCATTCAAGAACGCGCTCCCTCCCCTCCCCTCTTCCTCCCCGTTCCGTTCGCCCGTCTACTATTTCGCGAAAAATCCTCTTTGTCGCACGCATTGTGCCCCCTTTTTCCTCCCCCCGCGCAAATCGTCGACGACGTTGTACATCGCGGCGCACTTTTGCACTCGTCTTTATTTTCCGCCATCAACGCGATTGATCGCGCTATTCTATATACACGATTATCTAAGTACGCGGTTCACCTTATGTTCCCGTTGACTGGGGTAGCTCGAATTGCTAGAAAGAAGGAGAAGAGGGAGGCGGAGGGAAAAAGAGCCATTTTGATATTCTTAACAAAAGAATATATCAGAAGATGAACATATATATAGATAATTATTACATATACATGTATATATTATCTATAATAAAAATATATAATATAATATATATATATAATATAATATATATATATAATATATATATATAATATAATATATATAATATTGTATAAGTATATTTTAGTTTTTTTATAATTTAATAATAATTTCTTTCACACGTCGACATTATTGCGCTATTTGAAAAAGCGCAGGTCATTTAAGGCTGATTGACGTTCGCAAGTGCTTAAAAAAATTTTTTTCCGCATCCCTGCCTCATTGAAAATGCGATGGGACGGTTGTTAGCTCGTACATGTCATTCGCAGGAGCCACTAAATACCGATCGGTGGTCTTTGCTCGTTTCACCCCCTTCAATCTTCTTGATCCCCCTTCAGCCACCTCCGTTTGCCCCCATTAAATTAAATTGCACCCCAAATTTGGTGCCGCGCCGGTCGGCGCAATAAAAAGAGATTCGCACTTCGTTCACTTCTACTCAAACTGCCGTCAGCTTTGCATTGCCGGAACTAGTGTAAATAGAAGTGTCGCCAACCCTAATCACATTTGACGCGCTCTCGAAACAGATCTTTTAATCACTAATGAAGATTAATGTTTTCTCTCTCTCTCTTATATCGAAAAAAAATATCATCTCTTTGAGATATTTATATTTATTCTTGTACATATCTCTCTTCTTGCGAATTTATCGCTGTATATATCAAATACATAGCACACACACACAGAAAATCCGTACAAATCTCTCTCTCTCTCTCTCTCTCTTTCTTGCTCTCGCTCTCAGTTCCGAGAAAAAGTCTCGTGAGGTTCATTCACGAGTTTTGAATGAACCGTTCTTCTCCGAGGGATACAAGAGCGACCGGTAAACGAGCCGCATTAAACAGATAATCGTTAATCTATTAGATTATTACGGGAATTAGTGAAATGAACCGTGGCTCAATTTATTGGTCATCCATTTATTGAAGGCTACCGCCTCCATTGTCGTCAACAATTCATGCTGTTGTACTGGCGCGCGGGTTCTTTAATCCCGAGCCCCGATGGTAGAATCTTCGAGGTTTGCTGTCGGCTCCCTTTACCGTCAAAGATCGACACGCGGATTAGTGACCGCCTTGATTCTCGCATGCTTGTTGTACGTATCGAATGTAGACGCTCCACCCAACGAGAGACTTTACCATTGATACTCGGGATCCGAACCATCGTTCTCTAAGTATCTAGTTTGCTTTAATTGATAGTAAAGCTTCGGTGATCTGCCAAAGGGATATAACGTACACGAAAACGAACTACTGTTCGGAGATATATCTCTTTACTGAGATGGAAATTGCGGAATTGAATTAAAATGATCTTAAGTTTGACTGTTTGACAGTTGTATAATTCTTTGTTGTGATAAGGTGATTCTTAGGGAAATGTGAGGAATATTGAATAAAAAAACATTATTAAGTACGTAAATATTAAACATAACAATTCTCAATGTTTTAAGTACTTTTTGAGATATGTTTTTAAATATTTATTTTAAATAAATAAATAAATGAAATTAAGTATAATAACTATTATTTTTTAAATAATATTAATATCATTAAATATTAGTTCCTAACTTTTATATACTTTTTTGTATATAAATACTTTTATATATAAATACTTTTGTATATAATTACTTTTGTATATAAATACTATCATAAACCGGATATTTATTAAAGATTTCTTTAATAAAGATTTCTTTAATAAATATCTAATCATTGAGTCATCTCGTACAAATTTATATAACGACTATTGTGCACATGTTCTTTTTATTTTACACAATGCAATACATTATTCTAACGTTTTCCAACCGTTTTCAAATCGCGGCACACTAAACAAGAAGAAGTTTAAGAAAATCATCTAAAGAAAGTACGTTTACTCGCTTGTTTGTTTCTTGAGTTTGCTCGCTCCATTGAGAATCTTCGGCAAGTTCAGACAGGGTCGAAGCAGGGCTGGTACGTTCGGCAAAGGTAAGACACAATAGCGCTCGTTGCTACTGAATGAGCCCTTATTATCGCCATTTTCGAAACAAGTTTCGGAAACACATTTGTTCACCAGTCATTTTGCCGTCGCTTCCTTCTCTTCTTCGCTTCTTTCTCGTGAAGGAAACAGCACGCGCGAACGATGAAAGAATTGTTGAAGCACATAATTCATTTGCGGAAGAAGAATCAAAAACTTGCGGGATGAAGTTACCTGTAACAACAACAGCAACAACAATAATAATAATAAATATATTAAAGACGTTTGAAGATCCGGAAAAACCGAGATGTTCGCAGAAACTTGAATAAAAAGTAATAAAATTATAATCTTTCTAAGTGAATTGACATACGTTTTCGACAAATATTCACACATTTATATATAACAGTTATTAATTTATACTCTTTTGATATTTTTTTGATTGAGCAATTAATACCCATTTTGTTGTTCAATATATCACTTGCTAATTCCGAATCGACAATCTTTATAGTCGCATTAGTCGAGAGTCGGTCGATGCGGAATAGCCAGTTAATTATCCAACGGAAGTGCGCTAAAAAGGAAGGACGGTAGCGCGCATTCACAGCGATTGGAAGAACGGAGAGTGGAGTGTCAAGAAAGGTGCGCGCGCGCGCGCGGGAGGAGGGAAGAGGTTGGGCGCGAAGAAAGCAGAGATGCGAGGGTGTAAAAGAGCGAAAGGCAGAGAAGAGACTAGGAGAAAGGGCGGAACGTGCGAGAAAGAAGAAGAAGTAGGGATAAAAGATTCGTCTCGTAAACACTTGGAGTGTGACACGTTGGTGTCGAGCGTGCACATCAAAGGGGCTCAGGGTACGGCGAGGAGAGGGTGCCAATCTCACGCCTGGCCAACCGACTTTGGTTCCACTCGAGATGGCGGCGCGGCAGGAAAGGCGTTTGTTTGTTGCTTTGTTTGATTTCACATTCACCGAGATAGCTTTCACTTACGCGCCGCGTACCGAGATTAAACAGATTCGAAAATGTTCTCCGGCTCCTCCGGCGGACACTTGCCGCCTGGCGCGGCGCGCCGATGGTGAGACCCTTTCTTGTGGCGATGTCTCTGCGCTCCTTTCGTCGACACGCGCATGACTTCGCGCGAACAAATGTTTACAAATTGCGCGGAAAGTATGAAAGTAGCAATGTCATGTTTACGTCCGAATTGCAAATTTCGATTATTCTTTATCTCACACTTTATATTATTTATAATAAAAATGTATATTATATTTGATGTACGTTGAAACATAAACCGATAAAAATATAATAATTCTTGTATTTTTCTCAGATTAGTGAAGAGATCGCACATAATTTTTTCTCTTTATATTCACCCTCAAGTAGACGTTATTCAAAGCGTATTTTCCGCCGTGCACACATATACCGCAAGATAAGAAAATGGAATATAAAATACAGAAGAACCAGCAAATATATCGCGCAAGCAAATCGAGCAAAATAAAAGAAAACAGTAAGAATATAAAATATATGGAATACAACAAATTGAGATGTCTGCGTTTTCTGTAGCGTGCAAAATTTGCGCGAATCGCGCGTCCCCATTCAACCTCCATAAGAGCCCGGAGATAATGAGGAAGATGGCTCGTCGAGGCGCGCGATTTTTACGAGAGCCAAGAGGTCGAGCGAATCGATGACACCCTGGCGCGTAAGTAGCGAGATTTGTACAGCAACCTGGGGTGAGATATATATATATATACGTCGCCGCGCTCATACACAAGAGGGACGTCGTTATAATACGCATCGCGCATCCATCGACACCAATTCCCTTATTACATTCCTGCGCACGGAGAAATTCGCACTCGATCACTTTCCTTGCAATTCGTCGCGACTTCGAGCTCTCAACTATCTTGCGTCGCGTCGTTCAATTTGATCTATCGTGGCACAATACACTGTGATTATATATCCCCGCATCTGTTTTTCCATAATACATATTTACAAACTGCATCATTATACAATACATACCGTCTGTTGTTTCGTCAACACGACGCAGTGAGAAAAAAACTGCCCGGGCCCATAACGCGGGCTTCTGTAAGCTGCTGCAACTTGGCGAGCACTAAAACTAGTAGTTCAGTCGACAAAAACAGTAGTGTGCTGTCGTAGAGCATGCTGTCTCATTCGTCTTTGAGATACAGCGCACTTATTTCGTGATTCGCGTTTTCCAAAACTTTTATGTGGTGCAGCTTGAACACTCCTGTGACCTGTAGTTTAATGGTAAGTGCTTATTACTATATACGCAGTGGGAATTCTGACTAAATATGTTACATTTTCATACAGTTTAAACGTGGTTTCTATTAAAGCGTTCTGAGTAATAATGTTCTTTTGTTTTTTGCAAGTCGACGGCCTATGTCAGGTCTCCCATATGATTCCTAAAGTGGAACCTATGGGAACACGTTGATTGCGCTGGAGTCGAAAAAAACGTTTGGATCTCTGTGATTATGTCAATAATCTTTTGTTTTTTAGTTTTTTTTTCTGCGTGTTAATTTTGATTTTCAAAAAAAACATACAAACATTGTATTAAAAAAAAAATATATAATACTGTATTTTTAAAGATTATAATAACAGTTCGTAATTTTATTGTTTAATTATTATATTCTTAATACATGTTTGTACTTTACTCATGTTAGTAAGGAGCCCACCTTAGGAATAACTTTTGTAAAAAGTGAGATTTCCCATTTTTACCAAAAACATTAATTTCATGAATTAACAAAAAACATCAAACATTTATTGATTGATTCCATGAATTTGTCTTATTATTAAAAAATTTTTATTTTAGGATTATAACAAGGATTACTGACTGAAATTGTTTCAGAGCATTTCCAAATGTTTTACGCTTCATACTTACTCAGGATAGTCCAAAAACAAACCGAGGACCCGCTCTTGGTCACTTTCCTCTATCAATTGTCATGTTCTTAAACGCGTATATATTTAACGATTCTCTATTTGCAATCGTTCTTGCTTTATCGTCGTTTTTCTTTTTGCTTGTATTGTTAAAAGTTTTGTGTTTTTTTGATACGAAGAGCATTTGTAAAAATATTTACAAAAATATTTACAATCAGTCGCGTCAAAACAGCGAAGTATACGAATTCTCAAAAGCGGTAGCTTAAAATTCAGTAGCTCGCGATTCTCGCAAGTCTCTCTTCTCATGCTTCACGCAATAAGATTGGCACGCGGTGCTCTTTATTACTTCGACAAACGCGAGGGGAAGAGATCGAGGTTCTCTTCTCACGGGGGATAACAAAAGAAAATGGTGTGTCTCAGCGAGTGAAAAACGGGATACATGCGATCGTTGAATGCCTGACCGCCCTCTTTATATATTCCTCCCGCTAAGTATTCCCGTGCTTAGTCGAATGATTCGGGCTTGAATCGAGTGACTCGTCGTCGTCCCTGTTGCGTTTCACCGAGGCGTCGAGCCGTGGATAACGCTCGACCGAGGAGACACAATGACGGAAGAAAGCGGGGTCAGGCTAGTCGATGCCCCAGTGACACCTGATACTGCTTTAATTAGACGTCGACGATGCGCGCGGACATCTAGAAAAGTCGATAGGGGATGCTATCGCTGCGAAATTAGGACACGCGTGAGCGCACTTTATATTAAAAAATTACTTACGTTAAATCTGTTGATATTATATAACAAAAAAAAAAACAAATTTAACGTTAAACGTACAATTTATTTGTAACAAGGTTGTTTACACATTTTATACAAGTCTACATTTATTTTTATTTACGTGTGTCCAAATACACACACATTATCCTGGTCGCACATTAATCAATAAATGTTTTTATTTATTTAGCTTTTTTGAAATTGATATTGTTTAAAAAACAACAAAAAAATGTAAAAAAAAAAAACGCGCGCGCTAAAGTGTAAAAATATGCTCGTACATAAACGTCGCGAAAAAGATTTAAACGTATCAATTGCAAAATTGGTTCATTGAAGCGTTTCTCATTGAGTAACGGGGAGAATTGATACCATAGTAATGATCGAACGCGCCGTCGAAACAACAAACATACGGCAACGGCATGTAAAATGATCGCAGCGGGAAACACTAAATCCCCCCGCGCGCGAGCGCGCGCCCGCGTGATATCGGGTTGTGTTCGTAAATGCGGTCCTCCTATCCCCGGGGGAGACTGATTTGCGACCGAGCCACCCCCGTTAATATCCTTATAATTGGTTAAAACCCGTAACTGATGAGCGAACTGTTATTATGCGAGCGAAGACCCTCGGTTCGCTTGATTCAGCGATGGGTGTTCACGGGATACGGTTCGACACCTCTTCATTACCCTCTTCATCCCTCCATAGAGCCGGCGGTGGCAGGGACGCCCGGCATTATGGCGGCCTCCGTATTGTCATTGTATCACGGATCGCCGAGGATCGTCCGCTCCGGTGCAGGATTCGCGCGAGCGTTCGTTTCAACTAAGCTGATACGCGCAAAAATTCGTTTGATTCACATTTCAGCGCCGCGCTCTATTCGAGAGATCAGATTCATCGAGAGATCTGTAGCGGATTTGCGTGCGGAAATAATATCGGTATCATATTGAGTTTACTTCAATGCACGTAGTTTTTCTGATATATAATATTTTTTTCATACACACACACACACACACACACACAAACTTGTTTAGATTTACTTGTATATTTTAATTTCTTAACGTTAAAATGATTTAAGTTCTTCAATTTTTCTTCTTCTAGAAAACGATATCATTTAAAATAGCATCTCTGAACCGTTTCGGCGATGCAACGGCGGTTTCTAGCGATTTCACGGTACATCGAACAGGGGCGGTTTCCTTCCTTCGCAGGGCAAAATTTCAAAACCGGAATCGCGCTAGAGCGAGTCGACTTAAAAGACGGCCGATACAGTTATTTTGCTATCCTTCGACGGGGAGAAACGCGTCGTACGACGGTCGGGATTCGAGGGACTCGTAAATGGAAGCAAGAAGCCGACAACTCAAGAAGCAGCACGACATCGGTTCCAGGTGTTGATAATCCGTTCGTAATTGTGCCTTCGCGCTACGCGGATAATTCCCGCATTAAATACCACTAAATACTTGTTTGTATACAAATCCCGCTGCGCGCGACCGAGACTCTTTTACACCTCTTCTGAAGAGAAGAACCGAAACTGCCTCTGTTATACATATAGAAGAAGCGTATTTGCTATATTTATTTGCTCTGTCGGTTTGGTACAATGATATTATATCCCTGGATATTAATAATATGAAAATTTATTATACACAAAAGAAAAAGTTAAAAATAAAAATTTATTATATATAAATAATTATATATATATATATATATATATATATAAATGTACATACTATATGAAGATCACAGGAGAAGAACTTGAGATAAATCTATTTTTTTCGATTTTCTGTCTCTTATGTTATTTTGTAGTTTAAACTCGAGTATTTTAATTATCTAAAGCGAGAAATCTAAAGCGGAAAATTCTTGATAGATTTCTAGATATAAGAAGTTTTATAAAACGTGTACAGAGAAATACACGTACGTAAGATAAATTACAGAAATTGATTACTGGTGTGGTCAGAATAATATTTATTTCGAGTAATTCAACGATGATTTTGAGTATTAAAATCACTACTGAACACTGCTTTAATTACTCAAAATAATTAAGTATTATTTTGATCACACCAGTAATAAATTTTTGTAAGGAGTTTCGAATTTCAAAATCGCCTTCTTCTAAACTTACAAAAAATGTGACTTATCAAGTTCTTCTTCTGTGGTTTTTATATCAAAATAATATACGTATATATAATACATGTATATATATGTACTATATAAATTAATTTTAATTCTTTTATCAATAAAAGTAAGCTTTAATAGAGACCCGAAAAACAATATATAAAACAGTGTAATACACCGATATGCTAATAAATAATTTTTTTCTTCTTTTTTTTCTACAATATTTTAACATTTAATTTTGTACGTGTATATCATCGTAATTAATCCTCTCTCTTTCTCTCTAAGATAATTCCTCAGAATTAGTGATATATAGGGCCAGGATAGTGTACATCCAATATCGTATCACCATACTCGAGATGCATTAGTGAGATACGGTGCGTCGCGTATCGACCACGAAAGTATTTCAATGACAGGCCCGTGTTACATCGCAAACATCGCTGTGTTCCTCGTTGACACGAACATAGCGTCCTATAGAGGACCGTCGATCTCGTAACGACCGACAGTATTTGATAAGAGGGCACGGTGGCCTCGATGGTCGGATGAGTCCGGATTTAATGGATAGAGGACAGATTCTGCAGATACATCAGAGAACCGGCGCGCGATATCTCGCGCAAACATCAGGACAGAAGCACGTTGTCTTCTCTCTGTCCCTCCTCGATGCTCTCCGAGTTTCCGCAACCCCCTTAATCAACCCGTCCTCAACTTGCCTCCCGCTCTTTCACGCAGCCACTATCTTCCTTGGCTGTACTTTCAATCTCTGTTTCGTTCTAAATCACGACATTCCCTTCCTTCCCTCCTTCCTTTCTCTCTCTCTCTTATCTTTCTTTCTTTTTCTATTCCGCGCGAGCGAGGATCGCATCATCTCTAAGGGTAGATAAAACAAATTGTGTATGTGTGTTTTTCTTTCCTTTCTCTTGTAACATTCTCTGTGACGATCGACCGATTTCGACCCCGATATCGACCCACTTTTCCTCTCCCGCATGATTATGTAACACATGGAATATCAAGGTAGACGCTCAAGGGGCGGTTTTCGCTCGGTTGCTAGAGATCACCTGAACTGATACGATCGAAAGATTAGCTCGTACACACCCTCGTTGCGCCACACATGTATTGCGCCACGGATTAAGCCTTTCTCTGCGTGATCAATGATTTTACAAGAAGACGCGAAAGATCTTAATTCTCGCGCATGTACCAGAAAAATACGCTGTGGTCGCGTAGAGAGGGACTGGAAAAGAAACAAGAAAATTGTTTTTCATTGGTATCGATGAATTTATTGTGCACTGGATCGATTCATATTTACAACAGGGACACATACATATATGCATTTTCATCTACTCTACCGATTATCTATATGTATAATGTCTTGGTTTTTGGAGTGTTTACGCTTGATTAATTCCCACCGCGATTGATACTTGCCGCTTATCTAGTTTGCACAACACATACACAGACGAGATGTCTGCTTACACGGCTTACCTCACGTTAAAAATAAAAATTTTCGATATACAAACGATATATGAAAAAACAAACACCATCTTTTTGTTGTAAATAAATAAATAATGTGATTTTACTCCACAAAAAATTAACACGGCGGCGTTTTCAAATTTATTATTATTATTACCACAATAGAAAATAACGTTTGAGTTTTGTTAACGTTGTATTTTTTTTTTTTTTTTTCACCGCGAGAGGTAAATAAAAATGCATAAATAGATAATATGAGTTACAATAATAATACTTTTTTATAAACATTCTCGTAATTTCGTTTTTTTTATTGCAAAGCTTTTAATGATCGTAGTTGCGTTTATATATATGCACATATATATATATATATATATATATATATATGTACGTATATGTATATATACATATATATGTGTATACATAGCCACACACATGCGCTGATCATAATTTAACTATAATACTTACACAATAGCAATATATATATATATATATTATATATATATATATATATATATATAATATATATAATAGTGACCAACATTTTATTTGCTATCTATGATTCACTTAAAGCTACTATCACACCAATTTATACATTTGCCTAAAAGTAGATAGATATGCGTGATCATGTAAGAGAGATTGTGTTTCTTATGTCGATGTATAATCGTTGATTCTTATCATTGGTAATTTTGTAATATTTTACAAAAAAATTTCTTTTTTTATTCTCTGTTTTTGACATTTCTGTCCCGATGCAATGAAAATAAAAATCCTTACATAACGCAACACTGTTGTTTTCTCAAAGATTTCAATATGCAGTTTTAAACGTGTGTATTGTGTGTGTGTGTGTGTATTTGTTCATTTTCGTTACAAAAAGTTTACACAGCGCTGCGTGGAAATATTTATAGCTGGATCCGTGCAAAAAGAGTATCACGTTAAAAATAAACTGATATAAAAGAATATTGATTTAATCTCTCGGCGACAAATATATAAATATCATATTTTCGCTATTTTCTCTCTCTCTTTCTCTCTCTCTCTCTCTCTCTTTCTTCGCACAAACATATATTTATATTTCGAACTTTATATTCCTGACGCCCGCCATCCGCACAGAGGACAGTTAATACAAAATGGAATTCGAAGACAAATACTACGTGAGATCTGGACGAAGTTTTGATAAGCTTTTCGGACGTCATAATACATCCTCCCAATACATATATGACTGTCCGTCAGTCTCCGCGCGCGCGAGACGATCATAATTACAGATCGCTTTTGCTAATAATTTCTCATTCTCGTCCACCGTTATACCGCGCATAATGTTATATTCGTTTTGCACATACAAATATATATACAAATATTTACATATATATGTGCGCGTGTAATTAACCCGCAAGAATTCATTGATGCAACCACCGTCGCCCAAATCCGATCATGAAAACCCGTTCTGAATTGGCGGAGCAAATTGATTGGGCGTCTCTACGTTCTTGTTGATTTACCCTCCACGTGATGTGTTGATTTCAACCCTACGAATTATTTGCAATATCCAACATGTCCGGTAAATCTCGTGCGAAATGCCGATCGAGAAATATAAATGAAAATGTGCACTATGTAACTCGAGCGGGAGTTTGACGGTTGCACCTCTATTTACAGCAATTCGGACTGATAAAATAATTTCAATTCAAGAATTTTTGTAAAATACTAATAAAAAAAAAAAAAGAAAATATAATATAAATTAATTCGGTTGCACAACGTTTTTAAATTAGTTATACAATTGAAAACCTCGAGTAATAATTTTTGACGCGAGTCATTTGATTGAGTTATGTTCAACGTTTATTCATTTATTTCGAACGAATGATCAATATCTGTGCGTGCACGTGTGTAATGTGTCAGATATATCGATTTTTTTCCGTACTAAAATTTCCGTCGTACTAACTCTTCGATGTTATATTTCATTCGTTTTTCAGCAAAATACGTGATAAACGACACACGAATGTATATTCTCCGTATTTCATCCTCGACGAGACCGAGAAAAATATTCTCTCTCTCTCTCTCTTTCTTAGCGTAAGAGACACTGCCGAATATTTAACGTCTCTTACTCTTTTTTTTTTCACTTGGAAGTCTGCGCCAGCTGACCCATGTCAGCCGAGTAACAAGGTGAGCCGAGAATGAGCGGGTACTGAGTCTTCCTCGGATAGTGCATGTTCTCGCTCTGTCACAACATCTTGCTCAGAGAGTGGTAACTGGTGGACCCGGACGGGGGTAATATGAACGGACTGACGATGGAGTGTTCCGGACCGTGGTAAACCGATGAGTAACCCGACTGGTTGTGACTCTGACCCGTGGTGTCCAGTCCGTTTAGCACCGGCGAGCCCGTGTCGTGCAGCTTCCGCATGTGCTTCTTGAGGTCGAAGTTCCTGCAAAAGCCCTTGCCGCAGATCTTGCAGGAGAACGGTTTCTTGTCGTTGTGCGTGTGCATGTGGAAGGTCAAATTGTAGATCTGATGGAACGCCTTGTTGCAGATGTTGCACTTGTACGCCTTCTCGCCGCTGTGCGTGAGCTTGTGATTCTTGTAGTTGCCCTTCTGATGAAAGCCCTTGCCGCAGAATTCGCACACGAACGGCTTGAAATTGGCGTGTATGCGCGTGTGGGTGTTCAGGGTGGAGCTGCGGTTAAAGGCCTTGCCGCAGGTCACGCATTTGTGCGGCTTCTCGGCTGTGTGAATGATCTTGTGCCGGCAGAGAGTGCTCGCCTGTCGAAAACCCTTGCCGCAGATCTTGCAGACGAACGGCCGGGCGCCCGTGTGTACCGGCATGTGCCGCGTAAGGTTGTAATGCGCGTTGAACACCTTGCCGCACTCCGGACAGGTGAAGGTCTTCTGCTTGTTCGCGGCGCCGAGCTCGCCGCGCGGCGCCGGACTCTTTTTGCCACGTTGATTCTCCGGCGATATGTTAGTCAGACTCAGCCTGGAGGAAGCTTCCTGGATCGCCGTGGGGGACGGCGAGCTCTGCGTAACCGACGGGGTCGACGCGGGCGGACCCGGAAAAGCTCTCAGCAAGGGACTCGGATAATACAGCGGATAGTACTTGGACAATACGGGATAATGTTGAAGTAGATCCTGGTGCCTTAGAGTCGGCACGTATTTCTCGAACGCGGACTTGAGATGCGCCGAGTACGACGGGGAGGAGATGTTCGGTGGTTGTTGAAGAATGGTCGTCGTCGTCGTTGGCGGTGCCGGCGGCAGCGGTGGAGGAGGAGGCACCGGATTAGAGTTCTGCTCGGTCAAGCGCTTGTCCGGTTCCATGATTTTCGCGATGGAAAAGGTGAGATTTCGGCAGGGCGTAGGAGAAGTCACCCTCTCGGGCGGCAGGCTCGTTGGTGTCTCGGTCGCCATCGTGCTGCCCGTCGCGAATGGTTGCATAGTAGGCCTGCAATAAAAATACTGACCATCAAATGGATGGATTTTCCCGGAGCGTCGGGATTTCTACGATCGAGGGGGTAAGTCGCGTGAGAGAAGGGACTCGGAAGAACACTCCCCATGCTTAACACCGCCCATTGACTGATTTCTGTTGGGATTTCAATGCCCCCGTGAATCTTTTGTGTGAGAAAAGCAATCTCTTTGTTTATCTTAGAATTTTATCTACACACCTACGATAATATTTAATCAGAAAAAATTCAATGTTTCTCTCTCTTTCTTTTTGACATCTAATCAATACGACGATAGAATGTTAGAGCGAAATGTATCTATCTTATTTATTTATTTATTTATTTTTTTTAATAAAATAAGATCTTGAGAACTAATTTGAGATAAAAATATTGATGTTTACAATTGTTTGATAGCGCGTTAGCGTGCACGAACCCTTTACTAATCGTTCGAGAGGGGAGTATCCAAATGATGGCGCTCAATTTGATGACTTCGAGGGTCACGTTTCCGACAAGTCTCCCTTCGCGGCAGTCCTCACAGTGTTTTAGCGCACATCGCCGACGGGACCCACATGCCAGTAAAATCCGAATGAAACATGCGGTACCGCTGTTGTATTCAGTCGATTAAACATCCGTGCTCATATAAGAAAAAGAAGAATATCGCGTGTATATTAAAGAACAAAAAGATCAAATAAACAACGCTCGTCTCTTTAATGTTGAATTATTTGTAAATACCACTTGAAACATCTTGTTGTTATGTATTTCCGAATATTTGATATGTCACGTATATACGAATGCGCTCGCTAGAAAATATCCATGTATGGAATTTAAATTCGCGCGTGACAGCTATATTAGCAGATATATATGCGAGCCAACTATTAAGCATACGCAACGTTCAAGAGCGAGAAATGAATGGTGGAACTTGAATGAGACGCGAAATGGTCAGCACAGCAGAAGAGCAAGCTTCCCCGAAGGTATCGCAGGAGGTTTGCACGTCAAAAAGTAGAAATGTTTGCTCCGTGGAATGGCGTTATGTTTGGACTTGGAATGACGGTTGGAATTGGATGGGATACCTCGTTGGCAATCCTGAAAAATACTTGTAGCTGGATCGCACAACAATCGTCGAGATAGAAATCCGATTGAAATAAGTTTGCGCGATGTTTAAAATGCATTCGCTATTAAAGTTAATTAAACTACACGACGACATCTGCTCTCGGATCTGTAACATCTGTTTCCTGAATCAAATAGTATTTGTTTTTTTCCTAGGTAATATTGATTAGAAGTTCTTCTTTCCGTTAAAGTTCTGTAAAACTGAGTGTTTATTGCGACAAATCGAGTCTGATTTTTTTATCAGATAACAAATATTTCTTTTCTTTCTTGAAGAAGCACGTAATTACTACAATCATTATTTTATTTTATTTCGCAATATAAATATATATTTTAATTTATGTACAAATAGACTCTTATTATGAGTTTACGTTAATCAGTATAATTTCCTTTTCATTGCGACGCTCTGATCCGTGGAAACGTTACGTAATACGGCGCTTTAATTTTTATTCTTTTGTACTCTGCTAAAACTCCTTTTCCGAAAAAGTGAAGGGAACACGCTTACTGGATGAAAACATCACGCAGTGGTTGTTCGATGGTCCCGCCCATCATCGGGATACCTTCCGATTGTCCCTCTCCAGACTGGAGACGGCCCTAATAACCGGGTAGTAGGAAAGACCTACCCTCGGTGTGAGAAATGAGATTGGAGCAGGGAAAACTACCTTGTTCTCGCGCGCAATGTATCCCGGAATCCGCCTTTCTATAGGCTTTAGAAAAGCGTCGCAGACGGCGCGTCGCGACGCTTCCAGCGTCATGGAAGAGCGTAACTGCCAACTCAAGTATACCATCGACAAAAGGACACGATTATGTATCACGTCTTGGAGCTCTTCCAAGATAAGCTCGAAGTAGTCGTCGTTCCTTACGCCATTTTGCGTCTTTGTTGCTCCGTTCCGCTTCTCGCCGCTTCAGCAAAACTGCTTTTCGCAGTTAAATTTTTGTTTCAAATGTTTCAATCTTCGAACCAATTGCTCTCTTCTGCAGTGCTCTCGTACTTTTAATTTCTTGTGTATGTTCTTTCTTTTACATAAGTAAAATTACATTTGATTTTTTATTGTTAAATTACATTAAATTTTTTTTATTGTTTATTTAATCTTCTTCTCTTTCTCGGTCAGTTTCTCCCGTCCGTCAACTCGGACCATTTTCTCTATTTCTTACGCACCGTCATCATTTCTTTTCCTTTTCCCTTTGTGTCCTTTCATCGTCTTCTCGGTTACTTGCTTCCAACATTTATCCTCGATTCCCTTCTCACACTCTCCTCATTCACACGCTTCTCCCTTCTACTGTCTTCACCCTCACGCATCCTCCTTCCCATTCTCACGCTTCTCCCTCCATCTTTTTTTTTTTGCCCCATCTCTTTCGCCTCGTCTCTTGCGCTCTCTCTTTCTTCATAGTGCCGTCTCGCACGTTACCTGAAGCTATACTTTTGTCCTTCTCTCCTCGCCGTCAATCCATCTCCTCGTTCCCGCGCCATTCTCTTTCCGTATCATTTCGCACGACAAAGACAGAGCGAGCCCACGCCGGCGGAGGGGATGAACGAGAACAGATTGGCGGAGACTATCATCGGCCGCGCGAGGGTGCAAGAAGCGAGGGGTGGCGAATCGCGGCGTGGTGGGGGCCGGCATTGTTACAGTACTTAACGAGCGGCCGTGGCAATCAGTATCGTTCCCCGCTACCGAGACCTGTGGTACCCGACAATTCTACCAATTTATATCAATCCTGGCCGCGCGCGAAGCATGGCCGACATGCACAGTCAGTGAGAGAGACCATTTTGTTTCCTTAATGCCACTCGACTCAATCGACGGCGATACGTCCCACGCGATTGCCAACGCTGCCATTTGCTCCTTTCGCGAGAGCTCGATGGGTTTCCGCGAATCATTTCTCCTCTTCGAATGTAAAAATAAAGAGAGAAAGAGAGCGGACGTGTTTTACCTATTGTTAATTAAGTAGTTTTTGGAAAAATTACTGTAAAAGTATTAGACATAAATATAATAAAACAAAATGGTCAGTCAGATATCACGCAGATGTAAATGTCAGCTAAAAGAATATGATTTACAACAATAAAAAAATGAAGACGAAATAAATACATTATCTATAAGAAATCGTACATTATGTATAAGCGCTTTTTTTTTGAAAAAAAGTTTCTTTTAAGAACGTATGTTTTAATTAACACGAATGATCGTGAAATCGAAAACCAAATATTTGTGTGAGAACGAATTATTCGTCGGAAACAAATATTGCGTAGTATAAATTTTGCACAAAAGACGCACAAACTGCCGGGCGAAGGCAGGAGCTTTCGTGACTGGCTCGATAAATGCGAGGCGCAACCCCTTCGCGAACGAGCGATCTATCTGGCGGTAAGAATTAAATCGCAGGCGCTAAATGTACAAAGTTTACCGATGCGCTACAAACGATCGGAAGAATCCAATCACCCCCTCCCCCGCCTCCCAGTAAACTATTAGCGGCGATGAGCGGATAGCTCCGAACTTAAAGAAAAGTTGAAGGGGTTCGAAGGAACTTGAAATGGCTTTGCAAATTTGCCCGTCTCGTTGTCAGTCTGTTAATTGCCTTTCTCTCTCCTCCCCCCCCTCTCTCTCTCTCTTTTTCTTTCTCTCTTTTTGTCTCCGTCGCCGTCAAGATTTCGTTCTCTTGTGAGATTGTTTACCGTCTGTCATAATCAAGGAAACAATTAAGAGATTATACTGAACTGGACATCGTCATGTTTCACTGTTGTGTCTTTACCGTAAAATACTTTTTAAGTGCGTTTCCGGACTTGCAAATGCGACCGTGTCTGAGGATTGTCGTCCGCGTTGTCTTTCTTCGAGTTTTCTTTAGGTTTCCTCTGTGATCAATACTTTAAGACTAAAAGAGCGACGTTATCCTTGCTATTACCGCAGCCTTGCGTCCTTTCTGTTTGAAGACTCTTTTCTTGCGCTACTTTAATACTCGAAATGTAAATTAACAATTAAATGTATAAAGGAGCAGTAAAATATTTCTCTTACATTGTTTGTTAAACTAATAATAATCAAAGAAAGGACTTACAGTAACATTACATGTAATTACACATGTGAACGTGTGAAGAAACGCATCTAATTGAACCAGTTGACTCCAAAACACACGGCAAGCGCAAAAACAAGCGATTTGACTCAGCAAATTTCTTGTACGAACATCCTAGAATAAAGCGGGGTGAAAGTAAGCGAATAGCAATTTTGCGTGTACAAACTGCATTAATCACCGCGGCCTTCTCCGAACGTATCTGCTCAGACGCCTATCGCTCTTCACCGTTAAGTGGCGATAAAGAAATAAACCGCGCTGCACAGTTTCTTGTATGGCTAGTTCAACGATTGATGCACAAAGCGACATTTTAAAGGTTGAATTAACATGAAAATCTAACTTGAAGCCTGCGACGCGACGCAAATAAATAATTTGACGCTTCCAGAGAATTATATCACGCGTAACATAAAAAAAAAAAAGAGTCTCTTGAAAGAGACTTGTGGTCGGGGGAAAATCTCACGTTAAAGAAACGAAAATTCTTGAGATCGTCTTCGTTTCTGGATCGGAGGGCCCATTAGCAAGTCTTACCCCCGTTGTTCCATCGTCGAACAATCAACTTTTCGCGATACGGCGCGTGAACGGTTGACATATAATTAGCATTTGGGGGGGGGGCAACGAAGGGCTGAGGATGACAGGAGGCACAATGCACGCCCCCTTGGTTTGTCCTCTATCCCATAACTCGCCCACAAACCCGCCCTTCGTGTTCCGTTCGGTCGACAGAGTGCGTCATGTAAGCCGCTTCGAAATTAGTCGACTTAATCGTCTATATGAGGGTCGCACTTTTGCGCGCTGATTTAAGAATCGCGAACGCGTGTGAAAATCGCAATGTCATAACGATTTAATAAATTCTTCAATTGGATTTGTTTAATTAAACTCTTTATTAGAAAATGTAAAAATTACGATATGTTTTTAAAAAGATTTAGTTGTTTATATTATAATATTTAGTGCAATGATTATAATATTCAGTTTGTACTCTGTTGTTGCTATAAGTGTATAGTATACTTAAGTTAACACATTTTCGCGGCCGGCGATTTTAGAGAGCGGCGAAACCGCTACGGAGAGTTGCATGCAATTTTCAAAAAACGTCTAGAGCTAAAGGCCGCACGGTTTTGCTACTTGAATGGATGTAAATATACAAAATATTGCTTCATCATATTATACTTATAAATTTATTAAACAAATAAACATAGAGTTAAAAAAAAAAAATGACGTAAGACTACGTCAGTTGGATCTCAGCTACAGGTTTTGCAATAACGTGAACTACCGGCCGCGAATGTGTTAATAGAATTAATTACGAGTTTTTGAAATCTTTAGGTTTTCTTTTAACACAATTAAACTCTTGATAGATTTTATAAAAGAACGCGCGCGCGCGCGCGCGCACGCGCGGCCATTATAAAGTAAGGGTGGAAAATTGACTTTCGATAAAACTTTGGAGACCATATTAATGCAAGTGCGAGCACATCGCAATACGTAAATAATGTTCTTGCGTAAAATAGAGACGAACTGGGACTGAATTTCGAAGTTTCACGTTATGAGGAGGGTCCGCGCGGAGGAAGGTGATTTAAAGTTAATTGGAGAGCGGCGGCGGCGCGGTGCGACAGGCCGAGGGATACGGCGGAATAAATTGCGACTCGGGCGAAATCGGGGAGGTTGGTGTATTCCGGATTAAGTCGTTCGGTTATATGCCGTTTACATTGCGTCCCGGCAGTCTCTCTCTCTCTCTCTCTCTCTCTCTCTCTCTCTCCGAATCATTCGGGGGAATTGGTTAATTTTAAGAAAGTTCCCGGTAGATTTACCGAGTCGGACTTTGACATCCGACCGGAGCGGAATCGAGAACCGTTGAACCGCGCGCGAGACACAAAAGAGAGTTCGCAATTAGTACTTGAAAAAAATATATAAGAAAATCTAATTTAAAAAATCAAGTTTACCGAATTACAGTCATAAAATGTTGAAAAATTTATAATTAAATATGCATATGTCCTTCCTTGCGGAATTATTATTTATCGAACGTAAAAATTAAATAAGTGCGCAATTGCACTCGGACACCGCGGAGAGTTGAAAAACTTTATACATATCGAGAAACTATCGATTCGGAAACGAAATTTCAATCGGTACGTACGCAATCGCTTCGGCCGTACATATGAGCAAATGTTAAGGATCAGGGGGGAAAAATTGGTGCCCACGTGCGTGCCCGGATGAATGCGAGCGGCTTTTGCAAAATGGCAATGGGTCCCGCTGGGCTCGATATGTGCGTTCGGAATTCGCTTGGTGTTTGATGTGTCGTCGACGAGACGGGGTCGAGAGTTAGCGGGGGGTTCACAGCTGCGCAGTCTACGGGGGGTTAGTGTTCTCCCCCACCCAAGACGACGACTGTTGCAGAGCCACCGTTGGAACACGGAAGGCACCTCGTTATCACTGGTCTTTTCTTCGCGTTCCCTCTTTTCTGGTCTCGAGTCTCTTTACTGTGAACGCCGCCGCGCTTTCACAAACGCGTCGCAAAAAAAAAAAAAAAAAAAAAAAAAAAATGGAATTTTTAACTCGCGTCAGTAAACTGTAAGACAAACCAACTGTGTTATATATTTAACACGCACTGCGTACACACTGGGGGAAAAAAAACACATGTAAAAAAACGTGTCAAACTTAACGACGTTTCAACAAAAAAAAATTTAAAAACATTTTGCACAAGAGAACCTGCACGCAATTAACGGCGATCGTTAATTCGCTTCGCTCGATGATATCAACGCGCTTAATAATAATTCCGATAACCGTGTGTCCGCATGCAAATTCGAGCGCGGGCATTTACGACCGTGAGCAGCACCATCGTTCAATAACGTGCCTGAATTTTTAGCGAAATCGCGCGCGCGCGTAGCCGCGTCGTAAACTCGCGTCACAAGCTCGTAAAAGTAACAACCTTGGGTCTTGGGAGGCGATTAATTCTTCTCATAATCCTCTTCCCCACGCGCGCACTCACTCAAACGGAAATGCATAAATTCTGAGAACCGTTTAAGCGGGAAAACACGTACACGTGTCTATCGCCGACGCATGTGAACGCCCGCCCGCCCGCTCGTATCGCGCCGTGCTCGTTTCGTATTTTCGGCGTGTACTAGCGCGTTTCTCTCTCGACAATGGGCACGGTAATCCGACACCGTAGGCCTTCCGTAATTGACAATCGGTCGCTGACGATCATAATAGTCGCGCCGAATAATGAGTGGGATAAAAGTCAGCGAAACAATTGCCTCGCCATTGTCACTTCGCGGCCCATTCAGGAGCCACCCTACATGACCGGCTTTCGTAACATGCGCTCGCTCTCTCCTAAAAACAAGGATCCGCAAACGAGACCGGAATTGGAAATTTTCATAAATAAAACATGACTCAATTGTATGGAGTCAAGAGATTTTATATTACGCAGAAAATGTAACGTTTTCTCGTGCCGCGTTATTTCCTCATAAAAGGTCGACAAATATGTGCGAAAATAAAACTTTTGAAAAACAAAATCTTTGATTGTTAAAAATCGAAAAATTGACTTCGAAATTCAGAATTTTTCTAATTGGATAATAATTTCGTTGGCGAGCGAGTCGTGTGTGCGCTCATTGTTCGTTTCTTGGGGCGTTCCTCTGTTCGCGCTTCTAACCATCTAAGTTTGATGAGACAATGAGCGACAGAAAAAAAAAAAAAAAAAAAAGAAAAAAAGAGGTTCCGTGTGGCGCGACGCGCGCGTACTTACATATACGCGCAGGGAAGAAGAGAGGGAGGAGGACGCTTCCGCTCTCGACATTCAATCGCGATCTCGATTCTCGAAGGAAGAATGGACCGTGAACCCGATACTCGTAGTGCAGGAGACGACGACGTTGCGTGTGCAAAGGTGAGACGGGGAAACCGGTGCCGGAAGTCTCGCCTGCCATTTGCCTCGTACGATATGTACTTACACGCGTCTTCGGGAATCACGGTTAAGATGAATAGGGGCTCCTTGAGTGGCGCGTGCCGGCTGCCACCAGTACAGATCGGAATACGACGTATGATTCGGAAAGGATAAGCAACGTCTCTCTTCTTCTTGGGAGACAGCCTTGTACTGAAGTTCAGCCGAGTGCAATTTGAACGTACAATTTTATTATGTAAAGAGAGATTGTCAAGTTTTGCTCTTAATATTAATATCGAATTTCTGAAAAATTCTCTCATTCTTTCTTGCGGCTTTTCATCGAGAGATTTGGTAAATCTATTATTAATCTTGTGATAATTTACAAGATCTTTGACAATTTTTTATTTTTGTTTTAATAGCTGTTATATAAATTAAAATTACTTGTTCATTACAAGTACACACACAGTCGAGATTAATTCGTAAAACACACGAGATTCGCAACATATGATGCGATTCTTTATTTCGTGACGGGCAAAAAAAAAAAAAAAAAATGAAATCCGAGTTGATTTCCGAGACGCGCGTCGTAAGACAGGTTGAGGATACTTCAATCTCGGAAAGCGTTCGATGATCGATTCCAATAGTAGCGGGGGCTCTCAATAGCACGGTTTAGTTGCCGGGGAGTGTGTTGCTGGCGGATTTGACGTGCTTATCAATGGATCGCCGACGTAATAGGCTGCACGTACCCTAAATCGAGCACATAACTGCTATCTGATAAGGAAGCAATAGTCATAAACGATATTTGCGTGCAGAGCAACATTCTTGCCGAATATATCCATTCTCGAACGTGATATTTTGTATAATCGTGAAATTGTTTCACGAACAGACGTCAAAACATATCTGTCAAATATACTGCCGTTCTTAGTTAAAATGTCCTATTTCGCATTTTTGCATTTTTTAAGATATATTGAAATATTGGAAGTTAAAAAATGCATGTTTTATTTTCTAAATGAAGCTAGAAAATCCTAAAGACTTTATAAACGTCTAAAAAAATGTTTAATTTATTTGTTCTAACTACTGATGGCACAAACAAAAGAATAAAACTTCAGTTTTTTTATTCTTCCGATATGCTAAATAGGATATTTTAATTAAAAGGGCAGTATAAGTCACGCGTGTACAGAACAATAATTTAAAAAATTTCTCTAATTTAATAATACAAAAATGTAATATTTAGAGAATACAAAGATACGACAGAATTCATATAAACTCAAATATTCCTTAAGACAAAACCTCTTCTGCTTTTATTTAAGAAGTTTGATTGTTTTCAAATTATTCTTCAGCGAGAGAGAAAGGGAGAAAAACGTTAATCGTCATCGCGATGACAACCCAACGTCTCTCCTCAGCTACTTAATCTCTTACTCTTTTCTGAAATGAGTATCCGGACGATTCCGGCGGAACGAAGTGCCGGAAAGAACTGGTCCGGTGGCTGCCATCTGCCACCCCCAACCCCCGAGGGTTTCTGCCGTTGGTCTCAGAAGCACGGAACTCGCTTTCTCGCGAGTGGCTTGGACGGCTCAATACCTTTAACCGTCCTCCTAAACGCTCCTGAGAGAAACCACCCCTCCCACCGAAGCCGGCTTTATTCTATCGTGAACTGCACGGCGCTTTTCATATAAGATTATATAGGATATTACACGTTAAATGTCACAATTTAATCCCCCGGGTCACGCCGGGTCGGCTGGAACACGAAAGAAATCCTGCGGAAATTATTTGAAGAGAAATGGTATTGCCGGGAGAACTGTCGAATGAATATCGTTATGTCTAACAAAGAAAACCTTAAAAAAAACGAGATTGTCGAATTTTTTTCGTAATTTTATGCTTCTACGTACTTCAATGTTTGCTGACAAATATTCCTATTTTTTTCTCTCTCTCTCTCTCTCTCTCTCTCTGAAGATTTTAATTCATTAGCCTGTCCGCGAAATCTCGTGAGAGAACGCAAATAAAGTCGAGTTTTTGCAAATCATCGGGAGTTTTCGGATGTCTCTATTATTCACCCGCGATATTTCCGATTTGACTCGGACGTAGACCGTAAATCGGTGTCAAATTGCCGGGCAAATAGAGGGCGGGGACGTGCCGGCGAGCAACATAAAAAGGCCTTATGTACAGCGTATGGCTTCTTGGTTCGTTCTCCCCCTCCCCCAATTCAGATACTAGCCGAAGGCAGCTGGCTCGTTTTGAATTCCATTTGAATAATTCTGGTGGCGCGTGCCGCCGAGACCGTCCGCGCTTTCCTCGAGATCCTCGCGCCAGGTTGGTGCGCCAGGTCCTTCCTTGCGGTATATCGCAACTTCCATTGGTCTACCTCGTGGAAGACACGTGGCCGGATGTTGGCGTACACGTTCTATATGTGCGCTTCTGTTCGTCTCGAGAAGAATAATACCGTCTCGCCTCACGTCATGCAACTCCACCTCCTTCGATATTCTTTTGTCCTTGCTTGTGAGTGTTCTTGTAACTTTGAGGTTTGCGCGTAAACGTGTATGTTCCTTTTTACGATATAATAATTGGCATACCGAAAGTATGCCAATTATTTTAACACATCGCGAACGGTTCGGTTTTCTTTATATAGTCAAGAATTGTTGATAAAAAAAATCTGATTTTCAAGTTTTTAGTCTGAAAATAAAAAGCGTTTGTCCGAAACTTCAACATAGATCTGCTTTTGCTTTCTTTAACGTAATGAGTTTTGTGTTTTCAATTTTCTATTAAAGCAAATCATTTAGTTCTTTTTTTTTCCCCTCTAAACGTCAAATTCAATTGCGAACTTGAAAGAGAGAAACGGCGAAGCAGCGGCGCGAAGTAAATCTGTAATCAAAATGACCACTCGACGATTTATGTGATAAATGGCGGAGAGGATCGAAGAGGGGAATGTGGTCTGCGAGTTGACGGAGGTGAGAAGTTTATTTAAGACCAAATCATCCTTCGTCGATTAAGGTAAGAGAGGGTGCGTGCATAGGGGGGCGACAGTGAGATTGTCGGGGCAAGAGGGCGGCGGAATCGGTACGTGTTATTGCTTGTATTGTGGCGGGACCCTTCAAGCAATCGGTAGGGGTTGGTTTTAGTCGGCAAACTCTCCTCGGAGATTTGAAACTCCTCGTTGCCCTCAAACGGATAGCGGGACGTGGACTTGAACGGCGGTAGCTCCTTGTCGGCCAACGACCGGGACAACCACGAGGGAGTGTTAATCTCGCGTTTCTGTTATTAAGACAAAACCCCTTCAATTGCAGCAAATATCAGAAAGCGCAAACCATTGCGTGCGTTTCGAGCATCAACAACTTTGTCGCAACAACTTTTTTCTATATCACGAGGAAGAGATACATACAAAATAACGAAGAAAGAAACATTTTTAAATTCAAACGGATAAAAGAAACAAACTCGAATTTAAATTAGTCTCGAATTATATCCCATGTTTTTTTTTCAGATACGCACAATCGTCTACTAATTTACAATTCCGCGGCTACTCTCGGCGCGGAAACGCGTAAATATTCCTCTAAGCTGTCCGCGTTCCACCTTCGCGCCTTCCCGACAGGTCCTGTCGGTCCAAAATTTACCCGGGGCGAGCCCTCGTTTGCATTAATTATCTGTTACGTATCTTCCTTCGTCGCGCGTAATTGCGGATGCACACGCACGGCCGGACGCTCGCACGCACTCGCGCGCGCGCGCGCGCACACACGCACACATATTCCCCGACGCGTATATATCTCGCTATATCAATCTTGTTAAGTGAGCAATGCATATGCTTATATACGCTGCCGGAAAGTTCGGCGAAAATTACGAGCCGCGGCGGGGGCGTACAATGCCCACTAAGCATTACGCATTCTTTTTATGCATATGTATGTATATCGTATGCGCGTGCGGACGGACGCGGAACGGAAAGAACGGCGCGGCCACCGGTCGCGTATAGAGGCCGGATATAAACACCTGCCCATCAGGATCGGCCTTTTTACGGCTTGCGGGCCCAGGCGCGTCCGTTCGCGCGCTTACCCACGCCTTTAGCCTCCTTTTAATAGACAACTGCGTGAAAATTTATCGGCGAAGGTGTCGTTGCATACACTTTTAAGACCCGGTGCGCGTTAACGATACTCAATTAGGTGTCAACAAAGCTTGACATTGTTATTATAATTTATGTGTGTGTGTGTGTATACTGAGAAACATCCGCCGTCGCGTGGAAAAGATTATCGATCGAAACGCGAGAGAACTGTTACCCGGATTGTTTATGGACGACGTAATGTACAAGCGTGCTTAAAGTCGGAACGAATTCTTGGCGCGTCATGACAGCTGCCCAAGAACGATGCGCGCAAGTGTAAAGAGCGATAAATATCGCGGGAATAGCACAGGAAGCAAAAAAGCATCGAGATAAAAACCGAACAAATTAATAAAGCTGGTTGTGCATTTTCTCGATCTATAAAACCAACATTCACTTATGATGTAAATAATTTTTCCAAAACGAATATACATTCTGTTCTATGCTGCGACACATGGTGTACACACTATCGCTCTTATAAAACAAGATGTATAAAAAAAAAAAAAAAAAAAAAATTCCGGCTGCCAGTCTGCGAGGGAAACATCATCCGAGGTTTTGAAAGGCACTCACTTCCTGAGCAGCCAATCTTATCTGATGCCAAGAGCTGATTGATATCTCGATATAGTGCCTCCCGAGTGGAGTGGGCTCCAGTCTCATCCGCCGCGCCGTAAACCACCCCCCCATCGGCTTTATGAACTGCGCGTAGGGTGGTGGCTGAACATTTAGTGCCTCAGAGGTAGGTACACATTTAATCATAATCTAATATTTAAAAGGTAATTTCACGGCCTGTTTACCCCGTGCGATCCGCCTACCCTCGCATCGCTTCATCCTCTTTCCCTTGGTGCGCGCGCTACTACCAGGCCAACGCTGTTGAAGTATGGGAATCACGTTTTCATAAACGGTACCACTTCTCACGGGTATATATCCATCAATAATATCGTCTTCACGTGCCACGTGTGTGCCGTATATTACACATCGACGCACACAACTTCGAGAACTCTTGTTTTTTCAATATCACGAAGGATCTTTTTATAGCGACATAAGCTTTTTTGCACAATCTAGTAAAGATATATTTGATTAATTATCAAAACATTAACATTAGAATAATCTCTGGTTCATAACTATTAAAATCAGAGCTGAACGTATATCTAGTTTTATCATGTCTGTCAATTTGACGAGTGTTTGGAAAAAAGAAACATTTTATTCATTATTTTTTTTTTTTTAATATAATATTTACATAATTAATTAACAAAAAACACTCTCAGCTACAAAGATTTTTAAAATACTTCACACTTGGTGTTTTCTTTTCAAAATAAAAACTACTTGGAACATTTTGTGCAAATACATTGCGTTTCTGAGATTCGTCATTTTGACGAGTTTGCTCGTTCTAGTGCTAACTATTGTATAAAAAAAAAAAAAAAAAGAAAAAAAACATGCTGATTGTTCGTATTTCATTCTTATGCATAATCATACCGTAACAATCAACTTGATTCAGAGGCAAATTAAAAAAATAAAAAAATAAAAAAATAAAATCAAGATAAATTGTAATTACCACTTGTCACTTTTAACAATACCGTAAAAAAAAATACAGGTTTCTTGACCTTCAGTTTCTTCAGAAAATCGCTCTGCCAGAGAGCGCTAAACTATAATCACCACTCACATATATTTGCATATCAAAGCAAGGTGAACGCACATTTTGTACCAGGAGAGACCAGGCATCATGTGAAAAGGTGGAAACGCGCACTAAATATCATCCACGTGACCGGATAATGAAAAACGTAAAACGCGTTCGTTCGCGTTTAACGTTCGTAAACAAGCGAGCTAGAGTATATTGTTATTATCGCTGGTGGGCCATTGCGATTAATCGTCTGCCGTTGATTCATTCCACTTAATTTATACGTAAATTATACTTGGTCGCCCTTTCGGTGCTCAGTGAATAAGCATGAACTTCCGGTTGCCCGTGCACCTCGGTTTCGTTCTACGGCACGCTCGTGCACCCACTTCCGTGAGCTTAGAACGCATTATTCGCTTCGAAAAGTAATCGCGCATTAGCAACAACGAGAGAACGTGCAAAAATTATCATCGTGAACAATTTATTTGTGGAATGTGTTTAATCCCGTAATATATAATATGCAATGATTCGTTTTTAATTTCTATACACATTAATTACACGCGAAAACAATAAATTCTCTTTTTGCGTTGCCACGACGTTTTGCAAAATTCTCGTATATATCGTTGCACGATTTCTTGAGAATCGTATTGAGCTAATCTTGTGGCGCGACCTTGTGGCTTCAAGTTCTCTCTGTTGTTATCTATCTTCTTGATGGCATTCGAAATATCGTGTAAAAGTCTTGCTTCCAGGACTGCTTGGGGTGATCGTGAGCCGATCCAAGATCGCATTATATCGCGTTAGCCGCAGCTACTAATTACCGAGTGCTCCGTCTACTATCTCGATTACTTTAATTAACTGACCGCTTCGAATTAACGCGCGCTATATAGTCCGGCGTTCCGTTCGTGCATCGTATACACACGAACGTTCAGCTTTTACACGATGCATGTGCACACGGGTATATACGTATACGTACACACGCGCATCCTCGCGTATAGGGTCATGTCACCAATTTGCCACTTTAATTTTTCGCGTGCAAGTCCGCGCCGCGCATAAGAGGATGACTCGGCTCGCATCGTCGTATCTCGCGTGTATGTGTGTGTGACTGTCTCTCGCCGATATAAAACTGTAACGGATAATTATATTTTCATCTTCCTATGAGTATACGTCGCATTACGATCTTATCTTAATGCGTAATGAGCACGCCTAACGAGGACACAAAGTTATTACAAACTATATCACAAAATACGTGCATATATATCTATAATTATTTATTACGCGAACACCCCGCGTAGCAAGCTATCGCTTAATTATGAGCAAGCATTTAATTTGCACGAGTGCAATTTGTATATATACGACGCGGAAGATGCAGCTAGGTTGATAGTCCGTGAAATATTACTCTCGCAAACACGAAAAAAAAAAAAAAAAAACACGCGCTTGTGTATTCGCAATCTCTCTGGGCTTTTGTAAAATATTTATCAATATTTTGTAATGCGACTTCCGTGTTATAATAATAATAAAAAAAATATATGTATAGTATAAAGTATCAAATTTTACTTTAATAAGGCTATAGTATAAATTCAGATAAATAACGAGTTAATTATGTAAAAGCCAGAAAAGAAAAAGAATAAAACGCGGCCCTCGCGCGCGCGCATTAATGCGGTGAGAATTGTGAAGGTGTACCCGAAGGAGTGTCCAGTCACGCTATGGAAATTATGACGTATTACACGATTGCCTTTTCAACGTTGCTCGTAGAACCTACTCCTGCGGTGATTAATAAGCAGACATAACGCACTTTAACGCTCAGTATAAGGCGGTGAACGAGCAGAATTTCAACAGTGCGCGATTCACGGAAGCGGTTTATTTATGTGGCGATCTAATTATATCGCCAAAACGGCGATCAAACTCCGTGTGACAGCTCGCGTTATCGATTTTTACTCGCGGCCAAGATCAGCTTGTTAAAGCTGTTGACAGGCCGCCGCGAGAAGGCAAAATATAATCATGTGTTGCTCGGAGATAAAAATTTCCAAAAAAGTTTTATCAATGACGATTTCGGACTCGGATTTCGGCGAAGTCAGTCTTCGCTCAGACAGTGTAGTATCATGAAGACTTGGCAAGGTCTCTGCGAATTTTTCTGGCGGAGAACGACCTACGTCTTCGACGTCCTCTGTCTCCGACTAGTGAATCTCTGGTAGATTTGCCGAGACGAATCTTGCCG
>QVOB01003807.1:0-13050 GCA_014839585.1 Pseudomyrmex concolor | reverse complement strand
TCTCTGTTCGTTATTAACGCGAGTCACGAAACGGTCCTTTGTTAAGTTGCGAAATACACAACAGTAAGTGTATCATTATCGCGTGGGTCTTACAATCGCGTGAATCCTCGCGCGAACACGTGATACTAGGAAAGACTTCTAGAACTTGACAGAGATCGGTAATATCGAAATTAGCGCACTCACTCCGACCGTTCGCCTTAAGTTTGACATAATTTGATACTTCATTCTTCATTGTTTACTGAAAAAAGATCTAGTAATAATCACTAACAATAAGTTTTGATAATAGTTACCTCGATAATAGTTACATGTCGATAACAAATAAGCTATTTGAACGCGTAAAGAATTTTTATCAATTTCACGAGTGTCTTGTATCAATATTACTTCTTTTTCCAAGAGAGTGTCTTAGTTCTCTTGTTAAACAAATCTTTCGGCCTACGTGAGTGAACACAGCTCTTTGTGTTCTTTTATTGGTTTCCTTTTGTACGTTTTTACAGCGTCACGCGCATAATCGCGTTAAATGAATTTTTGCATTTGAAACGTCGCACAGACTCCGCCCGAAAAACAATTTATAGAATTGTGATAATTGTCGCGCAACACGTTACACGTCTATATCCAGTGAATACAAAAGAGGCAATGCGTAATCATCGTCTATTAATAATATCAGAGATACTTTTAAAATTTTTAATCGAAGCATCTTTTGTTTGATTAAAAAAAGAGCTATCACTAGCAAATTTAGTAAAACTGCGATTTGAGGAAATTAAGTTGTAAGAGATGATAATGAAACATCTTTCCGTAACGAGAACTGTTGTTAATTATTTTATCAGAATGTTTTCTCTTTATTTTTCGCGCTTCAATAATTCGCTATGAAATGCACCTGTGTACTCTATTACATCAAATTAAATGATAAGCGTGACACCAAAATATACTCATATATTATCCGCTTTAATCTGCTTAATTCCGTAATAACTGTAAGCTTTTGTGTCCACAAACGCAACGATATGACGTAATAATAAAAAATGCTATCTCGTAATTGGCTCAAATACATACAACAACACAACAGCGTCAACCAATGGGAAAATCAGATAGTCATCTTAGAGCATTAATAAAGTCTGTTCTACGACAATTTGTCGCAGTGTAATTTTAGCTCTTCCCGGCGAAACTTATCTATTGATATTTGCATTATCACGTAGTAAACACTCGAATCGTTAACCAGAGTAATATAAATTTACTGTATAATTTATTTTTTCTAACATTAATAACTTCTTCATAAAGAAAATAATAAAAATCTTTTAGAATCTATGGATCATAAATTACTCTATAATGTATAAATTGTTATGTATATGAGTTTTGCAAGTGTAAATAATATACACACACGTTCTTAATATATTTGCGTTCTTAATATATTGCACTTACGTCGTTTTGTTGCTACATCGTTTGCGAATGCAGTAAAATTTGCGTCATATTAGCGCTTCGAAGAATCCTGTCGACTTTCCGGATAGTTGATGGTTTTGAGACAGTCGCTGGCTGTCCGCGGAGGAAACGTCGTTGTTTTCCGTTTAGTAAGCGCCACGCTTACCAAATTTCATCTCTCGAAGAACGTGAGTGAAATTATTTGGAATTAGAAAGAGTGCGTGAAAAAATATTCCAAACATATATACGTTACATTCGTATATGTTATATACCAACGTCGATTTATTATAAAATATCAAAAATATTCTTAAAATAAATTGTTTTAAATTCACGCTATTTTCTGTGTAACTTCGATTGAGTGAGTATTAATATGAACGTTGACATAACAGGGTAAGCAAATTCTATTTATGATCTTGAATGAGCGCGAGGGGATACAAGTTATTATTTTATTGGACTATCTGCGATAGACAAGTGTGATAAAAATAATCAGACATACATTTATGAAGATTAAATTCACAAAAAGTGTGAAACCTGTACATGAAACTACGAGATATTTTTTTAATCTTTATCGCATTGCACAAAACAAGCGCAGCAATAAAACATTAATTTATCTACGTTTTCTTCGAGATTGCAAAGTCAGATATTAACACAATTCAGAGACAATGTTTGTTTTCCAAGCTAATGATAAAGCTAACTAGTTCACTGCATACGATAACTTGATATATAACACTGTCTGACAAAATTTGACTTTTGTTTTTGTATAAGACTTGCAGTATGTCAGTTCTTGAATATTGGTGATCGCTGAATATGAATCTAGACTCAGAAAAGTTCCATCATGTCACATTTATAAGAAAATTAGGGTAATAGAGACCAAAAATGAACGATTTTGACTATATTTAGAATGATATTGCGGTTAAGAAAATTTTATTTTCTTAACCGCAATATCATTCTAAATATTTTCTCAATTCTGTCTATCTTAAAGTACTATTCCTTATCTTTAAAATGAATGTTTTTTCGTTTCTGTACGATTTTTTAAGACCAAGTTACGCAGGTTCAAACTCACGTAACTTGGTCTTAAAAAATCGTACAGAAACGAAAAAAACATTCATTTTAAAGATAAGGAATAATACTTTAAGATAGTGTAGAATTGGAAAAATACAATTTCCTTAACCGCAATATCATTCTAAATATGATCAAAATCGTTCATTTTTGGTCTCTATTATCCTAATTTTCTTATAAATATGACGTGATGGAACTTTTCTGAGCCTAGATTCATATTCAGTAATCAAAAATCTTCAAGAAATGACAAAGCGCAAGTCTTATACAAAAACAGTGTCGGACAGTGTAATTAATTACACACTTCTATTTATAAATTCTCAATTATCAAACTACTTGTGAATTAAACTTGTAACCGTAATATAACAAATGTCGATAGTATTGTGTAGCAAAATAAAAAAATGGATTATACGAATGAGTTTATCGAAAGTTTAGCATTCCAAATTTATTGACTGTCCGCCAAAGTATATGCGACTCGATTCATGTGTTACGAAGAGCTTTGTCACTGTCCACAATCTGTTTGAGATTTATGGAAAATACAGAAAAGTTATGTCTGCTGTCGAGAAAATTAATCTTCTCTTATACTACTGAACGTTAGTAACCACAAGACACATTTCGGTGTCGTTTATAATCACAATCACATGTTACCCATGTAATATCGAACAATACCGAAATATTTTTAACGACAATTAGAAGAAAAGTAAACAACCCCTGTGTGAGCAAAAACTTGGTTAGGGCAAGAAAAGAAAAGATGAAGAAAGAACAAATATTTGACAAATACAAATATTATTTCAGGTCGCCGCTGTCGGGAGCGGAGAATCGGGGTAAGATCAAGGAGAGGAGCTCATATTACCCCAATGAACCCAGACCTATAACGCCACTAACAAGAAAGGAAAGGGTGCGGTCCTGTCTGAGCAAAAACGCGTTGACTATACTGACTGTCGTTGGCGTTGTCGGCGGAGTGGTTCTCGGTATAATTTTGCGAAATTCGCGGGACAAATGGACACATCGGGAGATTATGTATATCAATTACCTTGGCGATCTGTTCCTGCGGATGCTCAAGAGCTTGATCCTGCCGTTGATTATCTCAAGTCTGGTGTCGGCCATTGGCTCGCTGGATCTGTCACTTAGCGGCAAAATCGGTGTGCGCGCGATCTGCTATTACATGGTCACGACCATTAGCGCGGTTGTGCTAGGTCAGTAAAGATTCTGTAGCTCTTCGAGCTCTTTGATTAAATCAGTTCAAATTCTAATCAAATAAACATTAGATTTATAGCAGCTCGGTATTGCATTGCAATAAATTTTAATTACAAAGGCCAGAAAGAGCAAATCAAGATATGTTTATCCTCAGTAATACGTATAATCAAATTTGAATCATTAAATATAATCACGCAATTCATTTCATTAACATTTAGTTAAATATTAGTTTATATAATTAATAATATTCAAACGCTTCGAATCTATAAGATTGTTCCTCAACAATATAAACGAATCGAATACAGTTTGCAAATCAACAATCATTCATATAATCAAATAAAAATTCAAAATAAATCAATAATCATTGCGAACGAGCAACGGAAAGTATGTGCAAAGGGAAAAAGTTGCGTCCGCAGTTAATTGTAATACGGAAATATTAAAAAAACTTTCCCAAAGTCAATCTTTTATGCATTCAGTAGTTGTGTGTATCTTTTCGCGCAGCTGTGCGTTTAACGTATCAAGTAACATATCTTGAAATTAAACGAAACGATTGCTCGCGACGCGATGCGAATCACGATCAAAGAATCTCGTCATCTCGGACGATGCTGCGGCACTTCTCGGGAACTGTAAATGATACAACAAAGAGATGGCACGATCTCGCGCATTTTACATATCTTTGCGCGGGAATGCGTGATAGGCCTTGAATTATCGTGATTCATCCCCCGGCGCGTAATTAACAAGCGCGATATGCACGATCGAAATGAGAACATAAACGCGACGCGTCTCGGCAAACAATCGCTCGAGGAAAGCAAATATACTTCGGTTTTCTGATAGATAATTTTAATTTTCCGATACTTATCGGGCAAAATATGATTATTACGTTGGCCCGTAGAGATTATCAGACTGGTAACTCGAAACTTTGTTTGTTTTATTCGAATTGTATTCTCAACTCTTCTTCTGGTGTCAATCTGCTTACGACATCGCTATCGTTGCACGATTCTATTTCTTATGTGTCTACGCACTTATCTCGTCGATTCTTTCTGTTGCTTTTTCGCGATTGAGTATGAGTGTAAAATGAATAAATAAAAAAAAAAAAGAAAAACACATTAGCAATTGTTTGAATATTATTGAAAAATTTACACAATTTTTAATATTTTACTGGTTTCGTTATTCTTGTATTTGAAATAAACGTTAAAAATTTATTGTACCTTATTTTAGGTATAATTCTGGTCATTTCGATCCAACCTGGAGTTGGTAGTTCTGCCACGGAGACCAAAAAGCCGGCGCAAAACGTTTCCACTATCGACACGTTGATGGATCTCGTTAGGAACATGTTTCCGCCAAATCTCGTTCAAGCCTGCATCTCCCAATCTCGGACCGAGCTCAAGCAACCGGAAAACAGCTCTAGTAACGTATCTTATTATCTTGTTGTTACTGTAGGAAGCGTTGATTTAGAATAGTGAATCTAAAAATACAAATTGTTCTTATTGTGTTCATCATTAGACAATCAATATAAATGTCTGTTTAAGTGAATGTATTGTATCTCTGTTAGTTCCGATGGATGACTGGGAACTGGAGGAGAAAGATGTGTCCGGTTCCAACATTCTCGGATTAGTTGTATTCGCAACAGTGCTGGGCATTACTCTCGGTAAAATGGGACCGCAGGCAAAGCCGTTGTTGAGTTTCTTCGAGTCGTTATCCGGCGCTATGATGGTGATCACCAACTGGGTAATCTGGTGAGAATTGCAAATTATATAGTATTCTGCGTCTTGAGACATCGCATTAATTGACTTGCGATTACGTATTGCGATCGTTACGTAACCATCGCATTTCGCGAAGGTTGTGTTGTTGACAATTCAATATCAATTCAATGCATTTGCATCACGCGTATACTTTTGTTACTTTTTGCAAGATTAAAAAACTGCAAGAATAAAAATTGCAGATTGAGAATATTGCGTTTTGCTTGGATAGGTTGTCGCCGATCGGTGTGCTCTCCCTGGTCGCCTCTAAGATCACGGAAATGAAATCACTAGACGAAGTGGTTGGCCAGCTCGGAATGTACTTCTTAACCGTGTTGATCGCTCTGCTTATACACAGCCTCGTGATTCTACCGGGAATATTCTTTGTACTGACGAAAAAGAATCCGTATATCTACATGTCGAATATGGCGCAAGCGCTCGTCACTGCCTTCGGCACGTCTTCGAGCTCAGCGACTCTGCCGATCGCAATCGGCTGCCTCGAGGGGAAGAACGGCATTGACCCGCGTGTTACCAGATTCGTTATGCCTATCGGAGCAACCGTGAATATGGACGGTACTGCCTTGTACGAAGCTGTAGCTGCCATTTTCATCTCGCAAGTGCGCAAAGTCGGTCTTTCTTTCGGGCAACTGGTTGCTGTCAGGTAAAATCCTCTGTTTTTATTTTTATTTCTTTTTCTCTGTTTATTTATCCTGAATCTTTCTCTTTCACATTTGTCTATTTGTGTATTATATCGAAATTTATTTCAGTATCACAGCGACCGCTGCTAGTATAGGTGCGGCAGGAATTCCGCAAGCCGGCCTAGTAACTATGGTAATGGTGTTGGACACTGTTCGACTTCCGGCCAACGACGTCTTCTTAATCATCGCGGTTGACTGGTTGCTGTAAGTATTCTGTTTCATATATCTATTTTGATATAAGAACACATTTTAATTTCTGTCATCCATCTTTTTTACACAATGTGCTTCTTTTTACAGAGATCGATGTAGAACTACCGTCAACGTGATCGGCGACTCGTTGGGTGCCGGAATCGTTCAGCATCTCAGCCGTAACGAACTCGCGTCGTTGCCGCACACAAACACGCAACAGACGCAAAACGGAGCCGATCATCACGCGACCACATCGATATGAAAACTTTCGGTTTCGTTATCCGCGTCTCTGCGAGGCTGTGATCGCTTCGCGATCGGATGATCGATTACTCAAAAACATCCACGTTTCTTGCGCGGCTTGTCGTTTATTAATAACATAACTCGTTATACTTTGAAGACCTTGATATCAAAAATATGTGAGCAAATAAATGAAAATTGAGATTGAAAGATAAGGATACACAGGTATATATAAATTTAGTAGACATATTATACTACTTGTTGTTTATGATCGTGTCACGTCTGATTTTTTCAGGATTTTGTAAATTTGCTTAGAAAATTTACATACATATAGATAACAGCAGAGAAAAGAGTGTATATTCTTTCAATCAGACAATACGATGATCAATGATCGCGAAGTACGATCCCGACAAAGTGTTCTTGCATATTTAGTAATAAAGTGTTCCGGTTTTTTACCTTAATCAAATTATCGGTTTAGTATTAATTATCTCATGCGAACCAGATTTTATGAACGAAGGGAACAATAAAACTGTATCATATTATCGCAATGCCACATTCGCGAGACCCATGCACATGGGATGCGATGCTAATTTCTTGTTTTAATTAATTAATATCTGTACACGTACAAGTAATGTAAAAAGAATTACTTTGATAGTCACTTAACTGACATTCAGAGAATCCGCGATATAAAATAATATACATTATATATACGTAAAATGGGATAGAGTAAAATAGTAAATGTCAACAATAGTAAATGTCTCTATAGCTTGCAGTGCGAGCAACGAGCGTAATTCTTTCAAATAATATAATTTTGGAATATTATATATAATATATATGAAAAAAAGAGATGTGCTTATGAAAATTTAAATACTTTTTAACTTTAGCAATACTGTAGATCCCATTAAGCGAGAGATCTTGCTTGTAAAATTTTTAAGTATGTAGTCAATACATATTATACATATGTGTCTTCCATCTTTGCGCTTAACAAAAATTACGCTTGATATTAATTATATGTACGTTATATATTCTATTTAAATTTTAAACTTTGCAGACTAGAATTTTCTTCTTTGTGAGTTATTAATGTTTTTTTTTAAATGCATTTAGAGATTGTATTGAAAACTTTCAAATAGAGTAAAGTGTTTTAAAAAAAAGTGTTAAAAAAAATGTCAGTGGTTAGAGAAATTGACTTATTACATATCTGACTAAAAATGACTTGTTATATATCTGAATACCAAGATAAAGTCTCTTTTATCTATTATTTTTTACATGGATAATCTGAATTCTACTTGCGGTTCTTCTATAAAGATTAAAAATTATCGTTGTCTGTGCCATAGAATGTTATTGTAATTATCGACGATATATATCTTTTACACTTAACAAATAGCTAGCGGTATAAAAACGGACTTAATTTCATAAGTTTAATGTTTGTCATTGATAACAATAAATTGTGGGACTTAACCCTTAAGTATGAAACAATTGAAGTTATTTACCTTCATATATTCGTGTTTTTGTTGTTTTAATAAATTGCTGTTTTCGGATATTTTCTTTCTGCTTTGCTATAATAAAACCAATAATGCCAAATTATTACTTTCATATGAAAATATAAGAACATATGAAAAAAATAAAAAGATTAATAAGTTAATTAATAATATAAAATTACCTAAGCGCGCATCAAGTAGGTCACAAATGGTATATTCTACTTGACGTTTGCAACGATCGCGATCATTTAGATCGAGTTCATAATGTTTTATCGCATTGGTCAAGTTGCTGGACATGACCAATGCGATTGGACAATGTAGATGCGGCTTATCGTTGCGAGCGCCAAGTGGAAGTTGCTCAAAGTACTCACAATCAGTTGAGCCAAAGACAGTTTTCGCGCCGAACAAAAGAAGTTTCTCTGATTCCGCGCGAGTATTTCTTTTAACTAGCGGCGTTTACTTTAGTAAAAATTAACTGTGTGAGTGTCGGGAGTTCTAAATATAAAATATCGCGTGTTGTTTTTGTGATAGTGTGTGAAATATATATATGTGTGTGTGTGTGTGTGAAAGTTTGTGGAAAAACTCGAGTGATTCCCGACAAGACGCCTTGACGACAAGACTTGTAAGCGACTTACATGAATGAACGGGCATGCGGTAAGTAAACATAACTTGCTCATTTCTCCGTTTTAAGAACGAATCTGCCGTATATTAACGAATCGATCTTATATTCGATGTATTAATGCGAGAATTGGGAAAAATCAAATGTATGAAAAAATAGAAAAGCCAGTTTGAAGTTTGTTTCATATGCGCACGCTCGCAATGCTGCAACGTTTAACAGACGTGCCAACGTTTAAAAGTTTTTCGAACTAAACTCTCAACTCTATCAATTTCTCTAGATTGATTGTAAACACAAACATATGTGCGGGTTTTTATAGTTTACCGGTTTTTCACGGTGATTTTTCTTAATGAACTATAGTTGACATATATCTTGCCAGAATATTAATAGCATCGCGAAAGAAATGTGCGACGTAACACAGTTTAATCCAGTTCGATGAGGAATGTTATGATAATACTTTAGGTTAGAACAGATTAAATTAAAAGTGTGTCGGCTGTGATAATGCATTTAACATCGTGACACTAATTTTAAAAGAGAGTGATTAGATAACTTTCAAATTAGAAAGATATGTCAAAGATGTATCTTTTATCCCGACTCGGTTATGTGAAACTGAACTACAAGATTGGCTTGTATGTCTCCTTAATTTTTTTCTTCACAAGTACTGTATTACTTTTTCTGTACTTGAATCGTATTCAACCACATTATTTTATCGACGAGGCTTTTCATATACCTCAAACACTGCGATATTGCGCGGGAAATTTTACTCAGGTAACACACGGATTGGTCTCAAGTACTATACACATAGAATAATATAAATAATTCTCATTAGACTAACAACATCAAATTTATTTTTAGTGGGATCCAAAAATTACCACATTGCCAGGCTTATATCTTATTGCCTCCGCAATATTGTCACCCTTCAATCTCTGCAGTATCATGTATATAAGATGTATAAATTTATTAGGGACGGGCATTAATCTTTTTCTTGTTTACAATATCATAAAGAAAAATTGTAAATCGGATAAAACAGATCAGTGGAACGATTGGTTGATACTCACTTTGGCCTATACCGTTACGCTCTTCCCGCCGTTGTATTTCTGGTGCTTTTTTTATTATACAGACGTTGTGTCTGTGAATTTAGTGCTTCTAATGTCATTTCTGCACCAACGCAAGTACGTGAAGATGACAGCATTTGCAGGTAGATGCCCCGCATATAAAATATCTATTATTAAAAAACTAGAAATAATATAAAAACGAATCAAAAATCTTGTGCAGGTCTAATAGCTGTTATTGTTCGGCAAACAAACATTATCTGGGTTGGTTTCTTCGCTATTGAGCATACATTAAATATATTAGATCAGAGAATGGAACAACCTGTTGCGCTACGAGTGATCAGTGCTCCATCGCACATTCGTGTAAGTGAACTTGCAAATTTTTAACACATTGCGGACTAATGACTAGATATCTCGCATATTTGTTGAAATTAAATATTTAACAATGATGTTTGACTATCTAAACAAACCATAAGTAACTTAAAAATAGTTGACGCGAAAATAGCTGGCCACTGGTATGGTTAGCAGTAAAATTTCTGATCCGCAATATGTTGACACACATATTACTGATATATTATTGAGAATTAAAAGGGAGAATTAATCTTGCAATTCACTTGTAGTTAATTTGGAAGCAGATAATGTACGAATTGCGCAAAGGTCCGTTGTCTTTTGTCAAGTTTATTACGCAAGTCTGTAGCAGTCTCCTTCCTTATATAACAGTGTGTTTGATGTTTATTGCCTTTGTTGTGTGGAACAAGGGCATAGTAATCGGCGATCGCACCGCCCACATCGCAACAGTTCATATCTGTCAGATATTCTACTTCTCCGTTTTTATTTCTCTGTTCTCGTGGCCATACGTGGTGCCGCATTGGCGAACATTTTTAAAATTTCTTTGTCGGCACTGGATTTTCGCCGGTTGCGTGATTGCGATAATGATAGCGATAATACGCTTCAATATGCTCGTTCACCCGTACGTTTTGGCCGATAATCGGCATTACGTGTTTTACGTGTGGAATCGATTTATGCTTCGATATGCGGCGTTTAAATATCTTTTGATACCAATTTACTGCGCGAGTTTGTTTGCCATGTGGCAAAACGTCAGTCACCTGAGGTTTCTCACACAAATCAATTATGTTATTTGCGTGTGCACAGTTCTGGTACCTCAATTACTGCTAGAACCGCGATACTTTATTCTGCCGTACATTTTTTATCGTTTAAATATGAAAAAATCGGAAAAGTGGCAGATGTGCTCGGAATCGCTCACGATTTGTGCGATCAACTTTTTGCAATTTTTTATTTTTGCTAATAAAGTGTTTTATTGGAACGATCAGCCGTTTGCGCAACGAATTTCATGGTGACATTTAAAATGTAGATGATAGGAACAGTAAGGAAAACAAATTTACTTAAAAAAATATTGCATTATTTTCTTATGTTTTTTTTTTGTATATTTAAAAATTTATTTCTTTGAGATAGAAAACTAAAATTAATTTGTGCACAAAAAGGGACATAAAAAAATTGAATAGGATCGACGATTTTTGACGAACAACAGTTTATTGTTCATAGCTGATACTTAATGGCAAAATTGCTAAATATTTTTGTACAGTAACAGCTTGTCATAATATTTTCGCGCGAATGGCGTCGGCGTACAATATGTTACAACATTTGATCAATGACTTAAAATTTGTTACATCCTCTATTTTCTTATATTCCTTCGTACGAATATCACTATTTTGCCGTATTATCGTTTGTTCATTAAATATAAATATTGCATACGACGGTACAATAAAAGATACCGAGATGCATTTTGCAAATATGTTCTTATTTTATATAATAAATATTTTTTTATTTCTATAATAAAGAATTATGTGAACATTCTTATGTATATGTGTATGTGTATGTGTGTGGAAACACAATCAGGCCTGATAAAGTATTCTTGAAAGTATAAAAAAAAATTTTCGAAGTGTTTTTATTTCAAATCATGTTTTGAATAGATAAAAGAGATAAAGTAAGTTGCAAAAGTCACACATTTATTAATCTTCAATATCGTGAAAATTAACAAAAAAAAGTAAACACGTACATCGTTAATTATTGTTTTTTTAATAAGGTAACTTTTCATTCTTCCAGATCTACGTGTACTTGCGAGAGAGAAACATTGAACATATACAACTAAAATTATTTTTGTCTTTAGAAATAAAGATTTTTTTTCGTATATATACAAACGCTTTACGCATGTACATATTGTTCCGCTCAGCTTCTAAATCGGTCGGGAACTTTGAGCACTACTCTTTTTTTTTTTTTTTTTTTTTTTTTTTTGTTTTATTTTCAAATACCAATGCATTGAAACAATACAAATCTTATATCACAAACAGTCTCGAATCAACACGCTAAGTACCTAATAATTACTCTCTATTACTTGAAATTAAAACTAAGGCGCGATTCACTCTCTTATATATTTCCAGTCTTTCGATAAAAAACGAGAATAATAATTTCTCTCTCTTTCTCTCTACAATCTAACCGCGCGCGAGAGTCGCACGTATTGCTTGTCGTGAGTTTTATTGCAAACCGTATTCGTACAAATCAATTCATTTCGAACGTAAATAGCTCTACATTCTCTACATTCCAATACCTCCGCACATTCCAGTAGAATATGTGTGATTCAGAGAAATATAAAGTTTTCTTTTTTCTTTTGTCGTTTTGGCCTTTTGCGCACACGCGCGACATTTGATCGGCTCCTAAATATAATGCAATTAAACGTATAGCTATTATATTACATATAGTATATTATGCTATAATTCTTTCGAGTTTTGGTGTCACATCGACACGATATAGTTCACGCTTTTAGCGATAAATTTATTGTTACCCACACGTCGTAATTATTTCTATCGTTATGAAGCGTCAGACTAAGATAAGATTAAAAAGTGAATCACTTTCGGAAAATCGAAATGTTGCGAGCAAATTATGCTTTTCTATTTAATCCATTGTAGCAAGTTTTTTTTTATCCATCCAAGTGACCTTTCGACAGATGCACGATCGAGTTGCAAGAGAAAATTTGTCGAAACAAAAGTTTCATATTTTTTTGCATTTTTTCTCAAGCATTTTTTGCACACAAATAATATTTTAATGCTTGAACTAAACGAGCTGGTTAATAATAATAATATAATCTGAGCAACAATTAATCTTTTTTTTATGGCTTATATACGTAACTAATTTTTTCACGTGTAAGTTATCTAATTCAGTAGATAAATTACGTTATTCTTCGTTTAAATAAATTATAATCTAAATATATTTGTATAAATATATTAGATATATTGTATAAATATATTGTATCTAATATATTTATATAAATATGTGTATGTAAGTCACAGAGAGACAATCGGA
>QVOB01003806.1:0-33792 GCA_014839585.1 Pseudomyrmex concolor | reverse complement strand
TGTGTGTGTGTGAGAGAGAGATTTTCAGAGAATATAGTAAATTTCTTTTAATCTCTCTACAAAGAGATCAGTTAATATATTTACTAAATATTACTTATTAAAACGTTCATATATTTATTGATTTGTATTTAGCGTATAAAGTCTTTGCTGAGAAAATTTCAATATCACACAGTAATACGTTATTGGCAATTATAGATACCGCGAGAAATTTGTCACTTCGGAGCAACACATATATTTCTTGCTTCACACATTGCTACTATCTGCCGTTTATTTATGCTCGCTCGGACACTCATTACGATTTACTCTTGCCGCATTTGTTTTATCGGAGAGAAATAATATTTGTATAGAGAAATTTGTTCGCGCAAAACACAATTTAACGCGCAACGCCGATTATAATATAACGACGCGCGTTAATCGCTCCGACAAACAAGTAATTATTAGCGAACTGTTTATTGACATCGACAAAGGTATTTCCAGCACAACGATTCTGTCCATCGAACTGCGAACGAGACGTTTTTTTTGCTCCGCCACGCTCGCTTTTTTTTCTCTCTCTCTCGTGACAACCCTTTCGTAATAATGGCGAACGTTTTCGCCGATAGACCGACGCATATAACACCATGGCGTAGCAATTAATTAATCGAACCCTGATTGGCATGCTGATGTATCGACTGTTTAAAAAATTAACAGTCCGACGTCATAATTACATCGCGTGTATTAACTCAACCGCACGCTAATCAGTTCTGGCCAAGAGAGGCATAATACAAATTATACAGTCAAGTCTATATATAATTCGGATTATTTTATCGACTGTGTAACAACCGTATATATATGTATATATTATACTCCACCGGCTTAATGTAATTTCCCGTCGTGTATGGTAAGAAACAAGAGAGAAATTTCGTTTGGAAGGGAAAAACAAAGTGTGTATCGGTACTTTAACTCTTCCATTACGAGCGGAATAATAAAGTTACCTCGCGCGCAACAGAATTTCCCTACCTATATTTTAATTTTGTCTCTTATACTTTTACAAGATGATTTTCCAGTTTCCATATTTGCGCTATTACTCATGGCACTCTTGCTCTCGGAAAGAGAAGAGAAAGCGAGATTCAGATAATCGAGATACTTTCTACATTTCTCTTTTTTTTTTTTTTGTAAAACATTCGCGTGTGTGTACGTCTCGTGTACATCGAATGCGATAATTCGGTACATCGTGAAACAAATATTTTGTTATCGATGTCATTAATATGTGACTCTAAAAAAATTTACAAGAATTTTCATCCTTGTAGATCGAGCTAGACATATTATTTTTTTAATTAAAAATAAAAAGAAAAGTTTAGCCAAGAGCGAGAGATATAGCGTGGTGTGTAAATGTAGAAAGTAAACAAGATAATGTTAATGTAATCTGGCAAAGTGCTCACACTTAGTCGGGGAACTTTCTTTCTTTTGAACTGTGCTGTGTAGATAGTTACGTGAACGGACGCTAATCGATATCGCGTGAACCGGCACTTCTCCAATCACTCTACCTACCTACTCCCGCGATATATAGAAGTGTGTGCGCGAAAAAAAAAACAAAAAAAACAAACGGTAATATAGTAGCGCGCGCGATATCGCAATAACAAAAGCATGTACCGCGAAGTGCATCGTGTTTGCAAATGATTAGCCGGGCGCACGACATCGCGTCGGTACGTCGCATTGCAATTTAATGCAGACCGTAGTGCTTGTAGCTTGTCGTTCAATTACGTCGCGATGCCTAAAAAATAGTATCCGTCGTATCGATTATGTGTACAGCGCAATTCGATATTCCGATGATGACGATGTAGTCCGCTACAAATTATCTTTGTATGTTCGGGCTTGTCGAGAGAATGTTGCAATAAACCAAATTAGGTTACAACGTGGATTGCATTATTGAATTTCATCATATTCAAGCGCGAAGACAATATTGTAAAAAATAATGCGGGGACAAAAATAAAAAAAAAAAAAAAACAAAAAATTAAAATTAAAACAACACTTTTGCGCTCGTCGAAGACTTAAATTCTGACAAATTTTGATGTGAAACGCGCGAGAAAGAACGTTATCTATCTATCTATCTATCTATCTCTCTCTTTCTCTCTCTTCTGTCACTCCGCGAACACGAAGTTTATTGTGTATGTGTGTCAGTTACACGAGATATGCGCGTAGTACGTTAAACATATTGAGTTACTTGTCGAAACTAAGCGGTGTGTCCACATGGTAGTCGCGTTTGACCTATTTTCGTCGTCGTAGAATTCGCAGCGGAATTGGTATCGATCGTGATCTCGCTTCGGCGATGGGAGCTCGTTTCCGATTTGATGCAACGCGTGCAACGGATAACAATATCAGAGATCGCGGAGAAGCTGCCACGATGACGTGTGCAAACGCGCGGCGCGTTGGACGTCATCGGACGACGCGATCAGTAAACGCGATGCAGCAACGCGGCTCCGCTATTAATCATTATGGTGGATAAATTATTCGCGGCGAAAGAAAAGTGAATCACGTAATGAACGGGATGAGAATTGTTAATCCTCGCTCCTGCACGTTTGCGTACGGCTATATATATTTCACACGAGTTTAAACGAACGCGTGTATCGCGTTTATAATACGATTTTAATTAAATATTTCAGCTTTATGTATTTTATATGTTAAAAGTGGAAAATTGAGAAAATCCGCAATGCGAGAGTAAATTGGTAATAAATCACAATTATAATGATCGCAATAATTATACTGCAGAAAATACTATAGATTACACAAGGCATTTGAATGTTTAAATCGGGGCAAATGTTCAGAGCACAAGTAGGCCAAGCTCGAAATATCTATTATAAATGTCTACTTTAAATGTAAAGAATCGTGTATATACATGTAAAGTAGACCATAAATTATAAATTACAGCCTCCACTTTCTCGTTTTGAACTCATTAATAATTTTACAGAAAATAATCCTGTCAGAAATTTAAAGAATCTTTTTTTAGGAGAATAATTTATTAAAAATGCAATTGCATCGAGCAGTTACAATTAAGTCAAACAAAATCAAGAAGCTTTAATTGTTTGCGCTATTTTTTTTTCTTTTTTAAATAGTTATTTTAAATTTAATGTATTCTAGTATCTCGATCGACAGACACGCGCGAACGTTCCTCTTTAAATTCTCTCGATATATCCGATTGCGTTTGCATGTGTCTACGTGTCGTTAGTTGAATCGACGCGAACGTTCGCGGACATCACTCGAAGAACGAATGCTCGCCGGCCTTTATAAGCGACTCGTAATTAATCGCCGCCTATAGATCAACCGTCGCTGTCGGTCTGTCCGAATATTGACGCGACTGGAAAAATAGCCGCTGCCATTAACGTTGAATACGTTACTAACGTTCGCTACATCATGTAACGAGTAATCGACAAAATGCGCGCCTGTCTGTGTGTCTTGTTAACTCTTTTTTTTTTTTATATCGTCACCAATGTATCTCTACCGATTGAGCGTGTATTGTTAATGCGCAACGATCGTGACAGTTCACTTCTTAATTTAAAAGTATGTATATGTGTGCACACTTGTGTTGCTGTCAGAGACTAGATTACTTTCATTTTAAACGTGCAGAACTAAATTATACATAAATACTTTTTTAAATAAATATAACTAATTAAAAGAAATGAGTAAGAGACTTCAGAAATATTAATTTGAATGTTTTTATACATAAAACTGCACAATACGCAAGAATAAAAATTATATACAGTAATAAAAATTTATTCTCGCTGTTTGGAACAGAGAAAGAGACGAGAAAACTGCAAATTAAATTAACCAGTCACTGACCTATATTGTCACCGGATATTTTGCATTAATTATAACGACGAAATTACGAGTGTTATCTATTTAACGTTAGAATTACTTCCGTTATGTGTGTATGTAACGCATATAACAACGAGAGACACCTGCGGGCCTATTTACACCGTCCGGATCCAATTATTGCGCGCGTCAGGATGTGCTTTTCGACAGCAAACATTCGTGCCAATTGCAACAATATTTTAACGGCACATCCCGATGCGCGCCCGCTCGTTATCGCTCACGTGTCGGCGTTTACAATTTAATAAACTCCGGTTTTATTTATACGACAATATGTTCGTTGAATTCACACGGCGTGAGATCGATTCTAGGACCTTTGATTCCCTTGCGAGCTCACGAGAAGGTTCACAAAGCAGCAGCGAGAAACGCTCGTGGCGATTCATTACGCGAGTATGTGAATTATAGCAGAACCGCGACACATCAATTATAGTCGAAGAAACAAAGGGGACGCGATCTATTGCGCGAGAACTATAGTCATCTCTCGGTGCCGTGTCATCATTTTAATAAGCGAACTCTCGTCTGCAATTCTTTTGCCGATTATAGTAATCGTCAAAGATTATATTTCCTGCTTTTAAGAGTATTACTCATCACGAGGCAGTCAAAGTGGAATATTTTACTTTGTGTAAAGTTTGTGCAAGCCGAAGTTTCGAACTGGCTTCAAGCAAATGCAATAAAATGCACAACGCGCGCGGATGAAGAATTCAGAAAAGATCACTTGTAAAAGGAAAGAGGAAAGGGCGGAGCGTTAAAAGTATTATTTTATATATCAGAATATCTCACAGAAAGTGTGACAACAATCTCTTTTGATAGGATGTATAAATCTCGATCTCTCTTCTTCCTCTCTCTTTTTTCTAGAACGAAGTAATATAACGTAATCATTTTTCACGTTGCCAGGTCGACAGTGCGGACCCATAAAATACCCCCCCCCCTCCCCCGATTAAATCTCACGATGCTCGCTCGCGCGTTTCCCCCTCTCCGGAAATAATACTCTTCCTCCCGCGCGGTGATAAAGTCATTAATGGTTATATATGTATCTTGCTTTCCCTAATAAATAATGCGGACATGTAAATGAGATTGCGCGAAACCTGGCACAGTTTAGTTCCTAATTGTGTGCAGCGCTAACGTGTGTGCGTCGGGATTTAATACGTAAGCTCAAGTTCTTGAGAAGGGAAGTGCAACATTTATATGCAAAAATGCTATACATGTGGATAATATAACGCGCGCCTCTTCGTAAAAAAGAAACTTCCTGGGGAGTGGAATTTTTTCAATTGACCTTCCTCGGTACTTTGCTCGTTAAAATAGCCTAAGGTGAAATTCTTCGCTTAAACAAATTTCTTAACTGCCAAGATGTTTGACGTAGAAAATTAAAAAGCTCGAGGAGGACTAAAGAACTCTATTGCAGAATTCAAGAAAAAAAAAAAAAAAAAAAAAAAAAATGAAAAGAATAAGAAAAAAAAAAAAGAAAACTACAAATAACGATATTAAGTGTATCAGGCATCGATAGTTCACTTAATCGAGTGAAAACTGATTTTTTTTTTGCCTTACGTTCTACCATAGCATAATCTGACTGTAATGCACGTCGGTAACACGACGTAATAGCGGTTTTGTAATTGCTTTTAAAAGTTCCGCCAATTCGAATACGATTTAGCTTACAGATTATCCGCGCAGATTTCGACCGACGTTAATTTTTTCTCTCGCGCGCGATGCGCATGGGAAACGACGTGCACCTCGCCCCGACTTTCACCCCGACTCATTGATCGGGTCGTTAGTGTGTCCGCGAGTTTTACTCTCCCGTGCGCGCCCGGCGCTGCAGGGATATAACGTTAACTTGAACCGGCACGTAGCGGTGGCCGGTGGATAGTGGTACGACCATTGCGCAGGCACGACGACGGCGCGCGGCCGATTATTGTCGCGATTATCATAATTACGATAATTATGTAGCTTCTGCGTCCGTAATAAAGCGCCGGCCGCCAGAGGCGCGCTAGATGCATAAAGGTAATCCCAATTTCTCTCGTCCTCGTTAATGCGGCGGAGAGATAGAAGCGACTTATTGGACAAAAGCGTCGCGCGCGTTTACTTAGCATTTGCTCTGCGCCGCACGACATTCGGTAAATTGCACGCACTCTTGTCGCGAAATTATTATTATTATTATTATTATTATTTTATACAAATCGGTATCGGTATTTTTTGTTGAAATTTCGAACGTTATGAAATGAAAATAGAAAAAATTTCAATGTTTTTATCTTTTATCGTTTGCGGAGCAAAAGAAAAACTGTGTGTGTGAGAGAGTTTTGTTTTTAGTTTTAAACGAGCACTTTTTTTCCGCGTTGCGTATACAGACACACGGTTGTAATATTTTATTAACTATAAATATATACACGTGCATACACATGTATACACGTGTGTATCTATTAAGTATAACGTTATTGGGTTTTTTTCTATCTCAATATTTTTAACAGAAAAAAAATATCGTCCATCTTTTTTTTTATCTTTCAAATTTAAAAGCCACGCGTGTCGATAGCATCGTTTTTCATGTTGTTTGTTTTACAAGAACTCGCTCGCTCGCGTGTCACGCGTACGGTATAAATAACCGAATGGATAAAAAAAAAAAGAAGGAGGGGAAAGAAAAAAGAAAACGCGCCATCTGCGCGCTGTAAACAAATCTAGTTTGGAGAACAACAAATTTATTAACGCTTTCTGCAAGATTACGTAGCGCGCCCGACAATTTACACGTATAGCTCGTATATGCGCGGCGGCCGTATTCTGGCTCGTACAACGTGAGAGCACATAAGTACACGCGCACATGTATACAGCAAACCGTGTACGCGCGCGCGGCGACGGTGCCCGGTTCGGCTAACGAGCATCTAGATAAAACACCGAAAACGTCGTCAGGATTAATTAAACAATTAAAGCGCGTAATTATGCCGAGCCGTCGGTTCGCCTACGTGACCGTTCATACGTAAGGACGCGACGCCGTCGGATTGCCGACGTCGGGGATGAAGTTCCGTTAAAATATCAGAGCAGCGGGAAGTATATCCTCCCTCCCCCCCCCCCGTTGCATACTCGCGCGACACACGAAAGCAAAACAAGTCGCGGCGTCGCAGATCGGAAACGAGCGCGCGGAATATAAAGTGAAATTGGACTTTATAGTCGCGAAGAGACAGTCTGTGTACCGATACACGGTCGAACGAATACGTTTAATTGCTGAAACTGCCATAAAAACGAAGGTCGATTTTGCACGGAGTCTGAAAATCGCAATTAAACGACTCGATGCGCGCGTATTGCGCAAAATTGGCGGAAACTAAACACATGCCGCTTAATATTAGTTTATGGAGTTTGAAAATCCATCGGGTCTAATAATATAAGATAAAATATTTAACAATCGTATAGGTTTCTTTCTCGCGTTGTATTTATTGAGTAATTCAGACGTTTCAATACGCGTCGATTTGTTAATGCATGTTTCCTTTTTTTTTTTTATCCGGTTTGCTGTTTTTTTTTTGCTCGTCGATTATTTTTTCCTCGCGCAGGTCTCGTGTTATATCTCGTTTTCTGTTAAACATTAGATAGAATTGATATATCGTCGGCAAATCTTGGAACAGAGCAAAAGGAGGAGGATGTGAGGCGTGTGTACGCACTACCGAAATCACCCTACAACGTTCTTCTCACGGGACGCCGCATCGGCCGCACTCCCTCGAGACATCGAGTATTCTCTCCGCTTCTCGTGTGCGTGAGCTCTCTGTGTATGTGTGCGTGTGTACAATCACTCCAATCACGAGCTATACATCAGTTTGCGCGCGTCGGTGATGAGGATGAGAAAAAGCCGGCTGGAACAGCGGTGAAAAGAGAAGGAGCCCGATTGTGAAAGTCCCGCGGGGGAGCGAAAGACGAGTATACGCCGGTCCTGCTTTGCGCTAAGTGATAGATCGCGAGGACTACCATGTAGTCAGTGGCCCCTCGTTGTCGCCCTCCGTTTCCCCATCCTCTTCCCGTCTCTTGTCGGCAAGAATGATGAGAGGAAAGTTGTGTCGGCCCGGTGGACAGAATATATTTATTCCCGCTGAGTGGCGCGCGAATGCTCTCTGCTGCTTGCCCGTGATGCTTCCCATTTCTTTTTTTTTTTTTTTTTTGCGCGAAACATTTCGTGATTAATTGCAGCTTTATAATGAATACGCTGCAGCTCACTTCTGGGAAATGCATTCGCATCATGATTTATTTTCCTCCCACGCGTTTGTACTCTCTCGCGACCGTATAGCAAAAGCGTCTCGTGAGCGATCGCGAGATTCTCTCTCGTAATTAATGCCGCGATGTGTGTGTGTGTGTGTGTGCGCGCGCGTGTTAGCGATCTTGTAGTTAATAAGTAAAATGAATAAGATCCCGACAGTATTGATATTATATCAGGCAACGTGTTTCCTCTCGTCGCTTTCATTTCTGACATCTGCGATAGACTTTAAAATACGTAATAGCACAAGAGGTTAAACTCCAATCCATCAAAACTCGACGGAGTTTATTAATTATAAACATACGTATTCTTTCTACATGTACAGTTTCGAACTCTTTCGCGTATAGCTAACACAAAAAGTGGATCTTACTTCAGAAGCAAATGTTTTGTCTCTGTTTCTGCTTTAAAATTGTATTCTCTCAATATGAAAAGCTATGTATATAGACACAGTGCACTCAACGTTGTCAACCTCGTTGACAAGCGCCGGCAGGCCGATTAATAAAGCAGGTGAATATATTCTCGCTAGGAACTTGTTACGTATTCCTAAGGGGACGGCACCGTGTGACCCTAGTTCGATCTCGATTAACGTCAACGATGACGAGCGCGCGCGCGATGCGTTTTACAGGCGAAGTGCGTTAACGCGCCCTAAGTAATGGATGATTCCCTGTCCGGCGAACGGCCGGCCTGACCCCGCCGGTTTATTTTCACTCCGGAGTTTTCCTGAATAATTCACCGTACGGCGGAGGCGTATTGCCACCTAATTGCACTGAAATATTGAATAGGTCGAGTGCCCGTTTGGGCGGAGCTTAACGAAATTTAACGTGAATTTAAGACCCGTACAAGAGGCACCGGGAACGGAATGAGATCCGAACGGCGAGAGCATAAGACCCCTTTGAAATACCGAAGGAGAGAGAATGACGACAATTCCGACCCGTCGTCGGTGAAACGCGACGGGTTTATGCGCGAGCAAGAAAGTATTTCACATAACGAATTCTCGTCTCTCTGCGTTAAAGGGTTTTGCTGTCTCGTTATGTTTCGAGACGATCTTACGGCAAATCAATTCTCAGCGTGTACGCTAATACACTCTGAATGACAATTGTTACAATTAAGAATTTAAACATCTTTGTTTTTAGAAAAAAAAAAAAAAAAAAAAAAAAAAAACAATCGCGAAATATTTGGAATACTTTAAAGGAACTGCATGTGACACGCGTCTCGTATAGTTGTTGCGAGTAAAGTGCGGAATTAAATCTATTCGCGCGAGCTAGTTTACAAAACCTAATCACTCGTCCACCTTTTACGACGAGCAGCAGCGTTGGCGCAGTTGATCAGCGCAATCCATTCCACCTGACCCTCAGGAAGCTTTTCCCGATTTTCCGGCTCCGTGCATAAGCGCCATCTTCTCGGACTTTCTAACGAGACCCGCGGCTGACAAGGATGTACGCGGTTTGGATTCGCGTCGTTCGCCACGACCGAGCAAGCATATAAAATGCGAGAGGAGAGAAATATATACACACGCCGCGATCTTTGCGATATATACATATGTATACTTACCTACTGCGCGCAAGATACGACGAGAGCTTCGCATCCGAGAGCAATGATGCATCCACTCGACTGCCCGTGATATCGTTACGGATGAAAGTGTACACGCTCGTATTAACAAAAACTATTTATTTAAGGTCAAAGTCGGAAACTGATAGAAATTTCCGAGAGAAAGAAAGAGAGAAAGAGATGATGTTGGTTACAAAGTTTATTTGTGATAAAATAAAAACGGAGAAATTGACAGAACGAAAGACAGATGCAGTCTGTTGTCGAATATTTTTGTAGATAAGTTTTCGCCTTTCTCTTAGAAATCCTTTTTTTTTTTTTTCAACTTCTCTAAACTGCACATAGTTTTCAAATTGTCGAAACTTTGACTGCGCTCGCACTGCGGAAAGATCGATGTTTATATACGATTTGACAGCAATTGACCGCTTTAAACTACGCGTTGTTATGTAACAATCCGCGCGCCCATCCGACGGCAAAAATTTATAAATCACGAGTATCGCGACGGCGGAAAAATACGTGAAACCCAGAGAGCGCGCGCGGTATTATTCAAATGCATCGAATGAACGAACGCTCATTCACTTCGGCCGACCGCGCCGTTGTTAGTGCAATCAAAAACTTCGGTTACAGGCGATTAATTAAAAACTTTTGCTCGACAAAGGCGCGAATGTGTACATCGTATGTACGCTCGTTCGTTACGGAACAAACACTACGCAGCACGATTTGTACACGACAGTTACGTCGGTCCATTTTCGCAACGGAATCGTCAACTCGGAAGAAATAAACTTCCGAGAGGTGACGAACCCAATTAGAAACTCTCTTAATTAACCACGGAATAATTAACTCCGGAAATAGTTCATTGGTTTCCAATACGGTCTTGTTTGCGATACTGTTGAAGAAAAATGTTGTTGTTTATGCATAATTTTATTTTTGTTTTTCACAGTGTGTAAAAATAAACATGTCGACACGTAATAAAATTTGACACGCATAAATCTCTCCCGTGTCATTAGCACGTATTTGCAATTTAGATAAATTTTTGTAGTAAAATAACAACGGGAGATATTCGCTCCGGGCTTTTCTTGCTCGTATGCAATTGCTAAAATACAGTGCGGTGTCGTGAAAAACAAAACAAAAAAAAAAAAAATGGTTACAGAAATATCTTCTTGTTACATTTATTTTAACGTGACAGAATTATGGCACGAACGTAAAGCGACCGTCGTTCCCCGTCATAAAATACTGAGATGTACGAAACTTCAAGGATATTTTTAACTCATATACAACACACGTTTTCCGCTTTATTGGATTTATCTTACAAAATTTATTTCAGACTAACGTTCGCGTGATACAAAATCATGTCCCGGATACGCCAATTGTTACAAACTAAATAAGAAAAAAAAAAAAACAGAGTAAGATCAAATCAAATTTCATTGAATTAGCATTTGATCAACTATTTTTGATGCAACAGTAATACAAATATGTATATATTGTTCTGACCCAGAAAAGATACTCATTTCGTAAAATGCCAAAGTGCGTCACAAAACCAACTTTTATGTGTATTAAACTTTAACTTCCGCCGTTATTATTTAAGCTTTTATGTTTGCATTGTCAATTGTGTGTGTCAAAACGGCAGAACTATACTGTTATTGGATCTCCTTGTTGTCACAAAATAGCAAAATGAAAAACTGAAATATGAAATCTGGATGTATCTCGAATGGTTGCTACCTGTCACGACATATCTCGAGGGAAAAGTGCAAAACGTTTATAGATATAATGTTTTTTTCACATTCCAGTGAACCTTTTTTTTGTCACATATTTACCTCAAAAATTACAACCGCGTTGGAATTGTCTCGCGAATTCAAATTTCAACAATCTCTTCCGTTGAATGACGAAACGCGCCGCGCAAAATGTACAAAAAAAAAAGGTCTCTTATTATTTCTAAATTCCTCTCCGAGATCGAGGCACTTGGCAATTTCCCGACGAAATTACGCCACGTAACGCTTCTGCAAATAAACCCACCCGGTAACCGGCGCATCCTATCCCTCGCACCCTCACGCACACATCCGCAGGATAACGAACGGGCCGTTGTACGTAAGTGCACTCGAGCGCAGACGCCTCTTCTCGCGCGCGCGTGCGGCAGGAAATATTTTTCATTAATCTGATTATTTATTGCCCGTCGAGCTCCTGGGAGCGTTTCCCAGCGGTCCCCGGTATTTTCCGCCCGCTCCCGACGCCTCTCCCTTTTACACGTTGTAATCCGCGACGAGCGGCTCGTTCTATCGTGGTTTAGGCGGTAAACGGAGAAACGCTGGAAAAGGAAACGGCAGGGGGGCGGCTGCTCCGTGGCGGAAGGATAAAAGAGACGCGAGACGACTGGAGGATGGCATCGTGCGAGCACGGAAAGGGAGAGGAGAGTAAAAGAGACGAACGACGATGGCGAACGCTCGTATTAAAGCGCGCGCGCGTACGCGTGAGTGCGACTGCCGCTTGTAATAAATTTCGACGAAAGGAGATGCGAACGGTGAAATACAGTCGCGGAATGCATAAATCACGGGACGATAATGCCGGATGTCAACCTCGCGCCAGTGCGTTTACGAGCCGAGCACTTAAACGACGAATGCGGCGCGGCGCAGCGCGACGTAGCATAAAACGTGGCCGCGCACAATCGTATGGCGAACGAGAGACTGAAATTTCGTTACGCCTTGTTACGTTTGGTTCAATTAGCCGTGGTGGCAGCGGAGCAACGATTTCCATTTGTAGAATCGTAAGATCGCGCGCCGCTTTTCCATTCACGAAATTAATTGACGACAGATATTCTCGGATAGAAATATGTAAATATTTGTCCATAGGTAGAGCATAAAAGCAATTCGTGTGCGTAATTTTTACAATAAAAGCCTAATACATATGCAATGTAAATGTACATATAATTAAATACAATGTACATATTAAATTATAATTTAAGTAAAACTTATTGTTTACAATGATTGTATAAAAATATTAGATGTAATTAGTTGTTGTTAAATGCTGTACATAAATAATTGTGCTTTAAACATTCCTCTGCTCTTCTCATTGACATAAATCGATAACAGTCCTAAAAAACAAATTGTGAAAAAATGATGACGGTCCTTTTTTGAACACTACTTGTGTGTAGATGCGTGCGTGCGTGCGCGCGCGCGCGCGCGATAGCGGAGCGTCAAAAAGCTTGCGCGTGGAAAAGTCACTCAGCAATGTCGAGAAGATAAGAGCGTTGAAAGAGGAAAGGAACAGGAGAGAGAATTTGAAAAAGCGCGATCGGCGACAGTCACTCTTTTTTTCAATCTCCGTTTCCTCTTTTCCATTTCCTGACCGTTCACCGGCGCCAGAAATCGCTCCGATCACTTGTCTTCGCTCGACTTTTTTAATTTTGTTCTCAGTTATGCTTATTAATGTTTTTTTTTTTTCGTTCTGCTCGTTTAATCTTTTTTCTATTCAGATTTTTATTTTCCCGTTGTCCCGCATACGCGATCGAATCACAGAAGAGTTTGATCGTTTCGACAATTCTTCGTTTTTCTGTAACAACACTGCATCAATTTCGAGAACAATTGAAGCATGGCTGCAGTTTTGTACGACATAAGCGAGATGTTCGATTTTATCATGTTTACATTATATTATTAATTAATGTATTGATAATTTTTGTATTAATTAATATATTGATTAATTAATATTTGACTGTTTTAATTAATTAATTTTATTCAAATATAAAATACGCAGATTCTTATATTGGCAGTGACATTAATCTTTCCGCTGTTAAATTTATCCATATGCGTAACAATAGAAACAAGAAATGAAAAACTCGAATAAAAAAAAAAGATTTTTTTCCTGGATTACGGATGTAATCCATGCTAGTTCGCTGGCACGGTTACAAATATAATCCACGCGGGATTAACGAGAGCTCGCTCAAGACCGCGCCACGGCCTTTCGGAGCTTATGCCTTTGGCATTGTTCTTTACGGCGACTGACTCGCGGATAAAGGAAAACCGACGGAGACGACGTTTTCACTTGTAACATATGGTCTATTAAGACCTAATAATAGTCAGACGCGTAGACACTTGGAACGCGTATTAGTCGCGCTGCTTCTCACACTCCACGCACGTCTCCGTCTCTCGGTGGGCGTCCCAAAAAAGGACCACTGTGAGAAACCAAGAAGCGAAAATTCTGAGACACGTCCGTTATATTATCTACGCCGATGACAAAGAACGATTCACTGTTCTGATGAAACGCAGCAGGCAACAGAAAAGAGATAAACCGAGAGAAAGAGAGGGAGAATTACTCTTCATGACGAATGCGAGCTGTCAGAAGATTCGGTTTTGTAACAAACGACTATTGTTTTTCTTTTGTATAACAAATCGCGCGCATAACGCGGAAATCGTGGAATATATATACGTAAATTATGTGAACGCGCGTGACAAGAATAAAGATTTAATTTTGTTCTACATATTCGAGAGAAGGCATAAAGACGATTAATTAATCGCAGTACTTCGTAAATAAGGAAGTATCACGCGCTACGCTGATAATATGATAATAACGTGATAAATAATGTTACAACGCGCGCAATGTTTCTCGGCGCGCGCGTAGCATGTAATTAAAAACTCGCGTATCTGCGACCAGGAGTCACAGCCGCAATTAATGTATCGCGCTTTCAAACAACGACGAGTAATTAAATTGTTATAAAGCTGCGCGCGCGCTGAGAATCCGGAACGATTGTCGTCGCAGTAAGTCGGCAAAAACGCGGCAGCAGCCGTTGCGCTCGTATTTAGACGCGTATATCTAAAAGCAGAACTAATGAGACGCGGCTTAAATACGACCCGCGGAATAGACGCAAAAAGAGAAGGAAGCGCCGCGCGTTTCACAGATTTCTAAAACAAGACTTTTGACTCCCGACGATGCGACATCGCGTATTGTTGCTGGCAGCAACCGGGAATATAGTCGTAAAGTACGCGCGGGTCTGCAAATATGACCCGCAAATATACACGTGAATCAACGCGTAATAAAAATCAGCGCGATTAAGTTTAAACATCTGTGCAAATTTTTTTTTTAATAAAAAAATAGAAATCGAATATCATGAAAAAATTAAATAAAAAACATTTTAGTGCGTTTTATTTTCAACGATAAGTGATTTTATTTTTATACCGTCGTTCATATATCATATTTTTTCGTCGAAAACCATGTGAGTTTTACAATAATTACAAATATTTAATATAAAAAAAAATATATACTGTAAAACATTTGATAAATAATTTTTGTTTAATATTGATAGCAAAAATGTTTCTGTGGTTAGATTTATTTATTACAAATATTTATATACGTGTATATTTGACATATATCATTAACTAATTCTCGTGTAAACTCTCACACAAGGAAAGTTTTTTATTTTTTTTTATTTTTATCGAAACTACCATATGTGTGCCTATGTGCGTGGATATAAAAACGCGCCCGATCCTCATTCGAAGGTTCGTATAAATGTCAAGTTAATCCGCGTATGTGTAACGATGTAACGCACGTGTTCGATAGATAATGTGAGACATCGTGCTCGAAAAACACGAGGCAAGGCGGGAAAGAGACGAACGTGGAGAGATGGCACGGAGAAAGAGAGCACGCAGACGCACGTCTGGGAATCTAAAACGGGTCGGTGTACGAGGAGTCGTTATTGTTACCGGGTGCCAAAATTACCGGGTGTCCGGGGAAAACGCGAGAGACACGTCGCAGAAACAACCGTTAAACCCGGACTTAGAACTAACAATAAGAGAAGAAAAGATACGGGAGGCACGTCGGCGCGATTCGTAAATTTAGCGGTGACATATAGGGCGCGCTTCGCTCCCGGCTGAGAAAACAGATTTAATCGCGTCGCTTCACAGGCTTGTTCGAATGTTTTTTGCGTCGAAAAAACAAAAGAAGAGACAAAAAAAAACAGAGAAAAAACAAAAAAAAAAACAATTAGAGCTTGATTCCCTCATGTTGGACGTCGTGGTTCGATGAATTTAATGCTCTCGAGTGATTACTTGTATACGAAACATCTTATCAAACATGTAGAAGCAAATAAAATGGAAACAGATAACAGTTTACGAACGTTCTGTATAATCGTATCTGTGTGCGTACAAATCGGCGATAAAACTAGTCTTTTAAAATGCGCGAGAATATCTCTTGGTGTGCCTTGGTATCTACATATCTTGGTATCTAATAACTCTGACACGCGCATAAGTGGCACTTTTGAGGTGTCACGGTGTATACGGTCGCCTTTATATTGCCTCTCACTTGAGCTTTCTTACCGCAGCAGCTCGGATGATGAACGACAGTCGATCTTTCGCCGGAAGAATCTTGAAGCGTAGAAGAAGAAAGGCAGGGGTTAAAAAAAAAGGGGTCCCCTCGTTTCGTCGCGCTTAGCGTTCGCTCCCTTCTTGCCCCGCGCTCGGTTTTCCGTCTCGTTGTCTTTTTTTTTCCTTCGACATCCCTTGTCGTTTATTGGCCAAGAAATTACGTTTTCCCCTGCCGTCGACCTTGCAGGCAAAAGCTACTTGCGGGAGGAACAACCGAGACTAACCAGCCGCCGATCGATAGATCCAGATAATCATTTTAATGCTTTATTCCGGCTAATAGACCGATAACGTTGTAATGGAACGATAATCACGAAATAAAAAGGTATACTTTCATTATTGTATCCGCGCTATCTGGGACATTTCCAATAGGATACAACGTTATTGAACATTTCAGTTGTAGATAACGTCAACATCTCAATAAGAGAGTTTTAATAGAATAGATAAACAATGTTAAATGCGCAAGCGCATTTCGTTAAAATAAATTATGAAATTTTTGTTTGTATAAATATACAAATTCAATAAAATAAAAAAATAACAATATCGGCAACAAATAAAGATTGTCAGGTCTGTCGATTGAATTCGAACAATATTTAAAAACCAGTCGGATTCTAAAATAAAATTAGAACAGGATTCGAATAATGAAATTAACTTATCAAACGATAACGTACTACACTGTTGCTCTTATGCGGAATAATTTATCGCCAATGAATACAAGAGAACAAATCGAGAACTTTGTTACGTTTCGGTTGTTTCACTTAGTGAAATGAGCTTTTCCCGTGAATGCCGATATTATATAACATCAATTATGTCATTTGCGGCCCGCATTCTGGACAATATGTCACTCTCAGGCATATTAATGAGATTGGGTTTATTCAGTCCCTCGTCAGTAACGCAAGTTTCGATCGAATCAATGACAATCCTGTTGAACGAAAATACGGTATAATATTATAATGCGTTTTATCGTAAAATTGTGCCTTTTTGTATTTCCGAATCCTTGCTTTCGGAGATGTCGCGTGAACATACTTCGCAAACATACGTTCTAACACGATATATGTATATACATGTAAATTACGATATATGGCGCCATTTATTCAACAGTTTCGTCTTTGGTCTTGTTGGAGAAACTTGGCGTAATCTCATACGGCACGTGCGCAGCCACACCAAGTGTATCAAACCTTCTCAGCAGGAATCTTACATGCGTGAGCTCACAAAATTATTTAAACCACTTATATGTGTGTGTGTGTGTGTGTAGCTTTCTTTTGCTTTCTCTCTCTCTTTGTTTTTAATATTTTATTATAACACTATTGGGTTTTTCATTATTTAAATTACTCATGTATTTTTTTAATTACGTATGTTCTTGTATTTGCGCTATCTCAGAACGTTCAATAAAAATAACGCTAAAAATAACGTCGGTATAAAAATGACACTAACGCGGTTCAAACCCGAAAAACATCCTTGTATGTTAATACAACACACCGCGAAAGCATCAAATATCAAAAATAACGCTTTTCTTCCTCTCTCTCTCCCTCTCTCTTCATTCGTTTATGTTTGATATTTTAATGTTCTTTTGTTTATGTTGCGCTCGAGGGGATTTTCCCAGAGTGCTTAACTGGCCTACTAAATAAAGCCATATCTTATCTTATCTTTATCTCTCTTTTTCTTTGATAAAAATAATGCGTGAAATACCGTCAAATATTTCTTTTTCCAAATGTAGTTCTTGTAATCTTCACACGATGAAATAATATTATTTAGTATTTTAACGAGATCCAGGAACATAAATCAAATGAGTCAAAATTATTGTATCCAATGTTTTTTTATTTGATAATATAATTTCGCGCTTTGTGTTTTGAAATCGATAGTCGAGCGATTCTTGAGATGTTTTATAGTGAAAATAGCAGAATAGCGCGGTATTATCGCGCATAGGCGAGAGATCTTAAATAAAGTTTCGCGCGTCATTTCCCAGACGAAATGACACCGGCCGGGCAACAAAGCCGGCCGGAATTATTTGATTAAACATGGAGACAGGCTCCCGATCGTATCGATGAACGATCGCTCGGAGTAATGCCCGCCGCTGGACACAGGCCTCGGATCGACCTAATAAACCGGAAACCTAATGCGGTTCAACCTAATAAACCGGAATTACCGGTATTAGGTGTCGGATCGACCGGTGTATCGCGCGCCCGGGTTCTCGGCAATAATGCGAATTTGAATTGATCCTGTGCGTTGCGAAGCGCGCGCGCACTGCCGTGCGCGATTGCAGAATGCACGCACGTGAGGAGGATCGATGCAAATTCATCGCGTTATGAAGAAGCCGCGCGCGTTTCCGCAGGCAGGGACTGCGCGCAAATACAGATATTAAACGGCTTGAAACAATTAGAGAAACGCCGTAGCCTCGCGAATCGCTATCGAGCGCGTTTCGAGCATTTCCTTTAATATTCATCTCCAACATTTCCATATTATACACGTACACATAACGTTTTACCATATTCTTATTCTTTAATATTCTTAATATTCGTTAGAATAGTTAAGCGAAATATAATGTCCTAATTAAAATGATTTTTCTTGCAAGAAAGAGATTTTCTCTTGATGTTAACTAATTAAATAACTTTCACATGAAGAGTCTTCCATCGTGTGACGCTTGCTGTTTGAATTAGCCCTTTTCTCTCTCGCGAAGAAGAACCGGACGGAAAAAAATACGGATGGGAAACTGTCCGCTGTAACCGACCGAGTTTCCATCGTCGGTGAAACGCCTGGGGACTTACACTCCCATAATTCTCGTCCGATTTCATGGGCCAAAAAACGGCAGAAACGTATCAGGGAGCGGCGGCGGAAATTTTCGCGATTCGAGCGGCGATTTTCCTCGCGCCGAGCGACGGACGCCCTGCGGGCGCAAAATACCGAGGCGACGGGACGCGACGCGACGCGCCGCGCCGCATCACGGCGCGTGCGACCCGATGGCAAAATAATCGAGAACCGCCTGTCGCATCGCCGGACAAAAGAGATATTTCACTGTCCGACAAATTCCCTCGCTAAATGGGCTCGCGTTCAAAAAAAAAAAAATAAAAAAAAATAAAAAAAAAAAAGAAAAACAAAAAATAGCATCGCGGGACTGTGGCGGCGGAAACGAGGGGAGTGAAGAGGAGGAAAGGGGGAGGACAAGGAGGGCGAAAATAAAAAGCGCGGGCCGATCCGGGACGCGAAAGCGCGCGCGCATGGCTGGGCAAATTAAAAACTCGTCCGAGCTGCGCGATAAATACAATAATAATTAGCGGGGCCTGCGAGACGAGTCCGCTGCTATTATTAATGAAGGGTAATTATTGGAGATTTTTTTAGTTCGAGACTGTCGATCTGCTTCAATTCGCCTCGCGTGTGCGTATTCGCATCGCTCGTATTTTCGCGCAATTAACGTGCCTCGGTGTAGAGAACTCCAGGACGTTTGTACGATTTCCTTGTTTATTTATTGTTATACTTATCGAATTTTACGCTGCATGTGCAAAAAATATCCAATTACAATATATGAACGTGTTAATTAACTCTTTCAGAGTTTTCTACATAAACATTTCTTCCCATGTGCTTTCTTTTTATTACCTGCGCGATGTTTTTTTTTTTACCTAATGTCACATCAGATAAATATTTTGAAATCTTATGCGATTTTTAAGCAGCGAATACACAAATCAAATGTTTATTTGTATTCGCTGTTATGTTTGTTTAAAATCAACTTTCAGCTGTAAAATTCTGTCGTAAAAAAATATAATAAACGATCGCTCTTCTGGTACGTCTGTCTCTCTCTCGGAGTACAAAAATAATCCGAAGTTTTCTGATTTTATTGATCATAGTTTATTAGATTGCATTTGACAGACGAAAAAGAAACAGAAGAAACAATCGTGGAAAGGAGTTAAAGACACACTTTAAAAAACAAAAAGAGAAATGACCGCAAATGAAGATTCCGAGTTGAAATGTTACAGCTAATTCTAAATCCTTCTTTCGTAACAAATTCACTTTATATCTTTTCTTTATCAAGTTTTCTAGTTCTCCATAATTTCCTCAATATATCCTCAATTCTTTATAGAAAAGTTTAATTTTCCCATCTCTCTCTTTACCTTACTAATCTCGAAACTTTCGTTTAATAATGCAAGAGCATAAGGTACCCTCATTCTGTGTTCCATAATTTTAATTTTCTGTTCGTAAAAAGAATAATCCAATTACGAGAAAAAGAAAAAAAAAAGAAAGAAGTTCGGAATTGTCGAGTCGATTAACCAGGAATTTTATACTCCGGGAGTTTTATTTTTTCATCAATCTCTGCGTTTTGCTTCCGCGCACGTACAAGAAAAACATTCTGCCGCTTTTTAAAAAACGGTCGGTGAGGATTGTTTCCTTGCTCGTGTGAATTTTTCGAGAGCGCATTTGAATGAAGCTCGCGATTCTCGAAACAAAGCGTGCTCGCGAGACCGCGCAAAGAGAAGAATTATTAGAGTCAGCGTATATATAGTAAGAAACAAAAAACAAAAGGAATAAACTCGCGCAATAAAGGCAGCAATCGAGTCTCATAATACGAAGCAATAATCTAGGAATTTTGTGCCGCACACTGTAAAACAAGTGAACGATATTTACACCGCGTGTGTACGCAATCTCGTTGAAACCGGCGTTACGACATTTATATTGCCGCGTGAAAAACATAATAATTTCGGCGGTCTCACCGCGTGATATATAATTGCGAAACGGATGAAATAGAAATCGCGAGGAAGAGAAAAAAAAATTAAAAAGCCAATGTGAACGCGTATTCGAATTTTCCGCGAATGCAGGAAACGCGCGTAGCCAAAAATGAGCTAGCCACCTCACAAGCTGTTTCACAAGCGTGCTGCTCCTCGTGTACACGGTAGTTTGTCACAGTCAAGTGCTCGCTAAGTATGCGAGACCATTTGTCTCGGATCTTCTATTCTGGCACGGGGCGTCATTCTACGTTCGCCGCAAACAGAATTAAATGTTTCTGGTTCGTGCTCTCGTTCCTTCTATACGTCTCATTCTTTATCTTACGCTTGCCGGTTTCCTCGAGCCAGCAAGGGGAGCGAAAAGAAACACAGAAGAATTTTTCGGTAGCCGGGAGATCAGACAGCTGTTACGAGCGCGACACGCTGGATGGAAGTGAATGATGACGGAGTCTGTCTTCATGTTGAATTTTATCCGGGATATATTTATGTATGTGTATGTGAGCGAGTCGTATAACAGTCTACTCTCTCTTCTGTTCGCTACTTTTATCAATTTTATCACCCGGCGTCGCATGTGTGTACGTACGCGATATTCGTAATTCTCGTGTAATACGCGTATCTCTAGCGTTAATATGTTAAGCTGACACTTGAAGTTGAGGCGGATTGCGGCAAAGTTTGAGTTATGTGTTATTGAGTGAAACTCAGCCGCACATATATACAAAGCGATTATCTTGCAGGGAATGATTCATAATATTCCAGATATCTTCCAGATTTTTTTTACACAAGAGAACCTATATAGCTCAATATTAATTATTGAACACGTACGCACACTCATGCGCAAAAATCTTCACGGAAAATTATTTTCAAAGATATAAAGATTTTCGATTCTGTTTTTAAGATATTCCAAATCTGGTAAATCTTACTTTTAAAGAATTTAGAATCTCAAAACTTATGAATATTAGTTTCATAATATTATTTATATAATTATATATTTAGTATTTAAATATATGACAAAAGAGTAATCTTTATTATATTTTATCATACGTAAATGTTTAATAAAACTTATACTAAAATACAGAATAACGTAATTAATTTACGGATATAAAAATTGAAACGCAATAGATGTAAATAATAAATATATCCGAACAAAATAAAAACGTATGATCGTAAGATTATAAATGATGAGATCGCACCAAATTTCGGATCTGATCTTATATGATCGTATAGAATTATATATAATCTTATACATACAATATATATATATATATGGTATATAATTTCGGATCTAATCTTATAAGATCATATAAGATAAATTTCTTGATGTGTACTTACTTATTAAATAAATGAATACAGTTTTCTCTGAAGAAACTAAAGATCATGTTTCGCGTGATAACCTATTCTGAGAACGAGATCGCGTAAAATATTTCTATTTTTTTTAACACTTTTCGACAGTTTCGACGTCAGTTTCTGTTCTATTGAAGTGATCGCAAGATATAATGTTATATCGTCCGCAATTTTTGATGAGGTAAGTTTCCTATCGAAGATAAATAAAGAAGATACAAGAGAAAACGCGTTGTCAAGAAGACAAGCGTTTATCTTGCAAGAAGATCGCATAGGCGTCACGGAGCACCAAACAGCAGTTCACAAGGATAAAAAATGTATCAGCTGAAGGAAGCAAGAAGCGACATTGGGGAGAAACAGAAGTGGGAGGAAATATATTTCTCTTGTCTTTCCTATTCTGAAATTTCGCAGCATCCATTTCTTATCGTCTCCGCGGTTACGTGAATTCTCCTCGCGCTCTGGGACTTCGCCCGCCGACGAATTTTATCTGACAAGCACTTTGGCGAATAGCAAGAGAGAGGGAAAGTCAGAAACGTGACAAACTGGCAGAAATAGAGAAAGAAGAAATAGTTGCAAGAAGAAGAAGAAGAAGAAGAAACGGCGAGCACAAGAAAAAGAGAGTGGATGGTGAAGTTCGAAATGTGACGCGAAACGTGTGACACATTTTCGTCCGACTCGAAAATGCTTGTCCCTCCTCTCTCGTTTCCACCCTTCTTTCCCTTTGTTGCACCAGAAGTGCAAGAGTCGCTCTAGCGAGCGCGATCTCGTTAACGGGATATGCGGCGTTCGCCGCGTCGTAGTACTACATCCCGCCTTCTGGTTCCCGAGATCAAAGCGAATCGCGGGGGCCTGTTGCGACGAACAAACGGAACCTTTCGGGGGATGTTAAGCCGTGGCATTTGCTTAATTGTATACTTGTACTTCCATACGCGTAGAGGCCCACGCGTCGCCCGCGGCGCAAACCGTTTTACTACGGAAATTGTGTTCCGCCGCCACGGCTGAGACCAACGTCGTCGTACCACGACGATAACGCGGCGATTTGCGCCCGCGATAATTATCAACCGCGCGCGACGCAATTCACTTCGTTTCGCTTCGTATCTTTAAACTCGGAGTCAACAGAAATATATACACATGTAGTACATATATGTATACGTGTACATACGCTAGTCTTCGGATTACGACATGGAGAATTTTTTTTCATGCATTTCATATTTTTTTCCATTGTGAATTATGCAAGCACAAAAAATACAGAAAAATTGAAACGTCACAGTGAAGTATTTCTCTATTTTAACGAAGACGTTAAAAAAAAGGTCCTGTTAAATATGAAACGTGTAATTTCAAAAATGTGCCTGTTTCATCAGAGACAAAAGATAGTTTTAAAAAAAAAAAAAAAAAAAAAAAAAAAACAGTTGGATAATGATCATTTATTAATCATATTTTCGAACTTTTGTCAGACTGTAATGTCTCTTCTATCAGGCAGAGAAAAGAGAAAGAGAGAGAAAGAATAAATTAAATTGCAAGATACAATAAATAATATATTCGCAACTTTTCGTCGTTGCACTTTTCCAATGATGTCAAATGTCCATTTAATTTCGTTGATAGCACACACACACACAGCTTGCGAAAGCTCTTTCAGCGAGAGGCAGCCTTTATGACGCCCGAAAGAGTAAACATGCCGGAAGAGGCGCGCGATCGCGCGCGTACGTTTAAATTCTAATATTAAGATAAGGCAGCGCCCGGCGTCAAGCGACGAGAGAAAAAGGCGACAAATGGCAATGGAGAGGGAGCGTAATAAAAGGATAGGAGGCACCGCGAAAAGCACGAGCGAGATAACTAGGACAACGTGTTTATAAGCTGTAAATTCGTCGCTCGAGATTGTCTACGTCGTCGTCGTCGTCGTCGTCGTCGCCGCCGTCGTCGTTGTCACGTCGCCTCGCTAAGTTGAACGGAAACACGCCCGAACACCACGTCCACATTGTACATGTATTTACGGCCATTTTCGTCGGACGAGCTGCGGAACCGCCTCGGGCCCGTCGCGTTCGCGTCGTTCGGTCGGAGATCACGCGAGGCCTTTGTTAAAATTCGATCAGATAATCTTGTTTGCGCGACGATTAGGGCGACCAAATTCTTCTTCGACCACATTTTCTCTCCCTAAGCAACCGGCCACGTATATTCACTGCCGGATGTCAGCGTCGACTCGAGGGCGCATAAATTTCCAGCTAATCAACGTCTACCCGTCGAGTCATTCAACGAAGGTGGATTTTTATCTACCGCTCGCTTCTCTCTTCTGCTCTCTCTCTCTTTCTCTCTCCATCTGCCATGCTAGAGCTCTGACCTAAATGCGAAACCGGGTCGGAGATTCGAGTTGGATCTCTTTCTCTTCAAGAAACAGAACATTTGCAAACGTGGAACGAAGGTATGCGCGCATAGCCGGTTCGTTGAGATTATTACCGAGCACGTTGAGATGGTACGAGCGAGAAACTCAGACAAACTCGCCAAAGTTTGACGGTGTATTAGTTTCGAAAACTCATAGCGCTTCTAGAATCTGTTTGTCTGACCGTTGCGCACGATCTGTCAAGGTAAAAATCGCCAATTTGCTTTGTTTCCTCAAAGTTAACGGCAACTCTTAGTGGAAAAGAAAACATCGTGTGTGTATTTTTTAATAAGCTACGTATTTATTTAGGAATGATTAAAGCATTTTTGCGCTCTCTTTTGAACAACTTACTGTTTTTTAATTCAATGATATTAAAAAAAGTACTTTTTTTAAATTTATTTCAATAGTAAAATTGAAACAAACAAATATATATGTTGATATATTTTCGAAACTATTTGAAATATCAGACAATGCTTGCGAAGGGATTTTCGTGTTTTCATGTAAAACTGGAACGTTTTCATGTGTGTTTTCTGGAATACGGAAATGGCGATGCGTGATCGAGTTTACTTAAATTTATTGCCGGACAAAAAAAAATATATACATATATATATATTTTATATAAAAATATGACTTGTACGATATAAAATCTGTGACGGTTAAAAAGTTTATAAACATATTCTGAAACGATAGTTTCGATTTAACACACAATATCACTTCATCTATTTAATGGTTTTAACTTGTCTAATTTTATCGTTAGTGGTTTTAACGCGGCATTTCTCATCAACGCGCCGACCTTTAATAAGTTAAAGCACCCGCGGTCTGAGAGCATTTATCAACTGAGATTTTGCGTCTCGGAAAAGGTTGGAAAACCACTGATCCGACACGGTCGCGTTGATCGAACGCGCGTTCTTATCGAGAGTGCGACGAAGGATTTACCGTCATTGGCAAGTCGCAAGGATCGCAGGACAATTTGTTCAGCGTTCGCACGTAGATTCTAGTGCGCCGAGTTTCTCTCGAATGCAGTGGACCTTCGCGCATAATAGTTTTCCAGGAACATATATATACCGGAAGTTCGTCGTCCGCGCGACCGCTCCGAGTTCCTCTCTTTCTCTCTCCTTCTATCTCCCTTGCCTCTTTCTACGTTACTCTAACAACTATTTGCTTTCCAGGTGACCTTAATCTAGGAAATGGTCACTAAGAGGCGTTCTCTCTACAAATGCAACCAAAGAGAAGAGAACGACGGCGAGAAAAACAGAGAGCGACAGGGAAAGAGAAAGAAGGAAAGAGAAATGGATGATATATCCAAACGGGGGAAAAAGGGATATAGTCGAAGAGAGGTGTGGAAATATTGTACTTATATCGTTGTCCTGAGTGATGCGCATACACGCGCATATCCTTTATGTCAATACCAGGACCTAGTAACCTCAGGCACACACGATTCTCGATATAAACTCGCTCGCATATACGAAGTTACAAGTGGCTAAAAGATCGGAAATGCAACATGTTTCCCTCTTTCGCTGCATAAAATATGCGCCCTGCCGAATATCTATTGCGTATTCGTTTCTCTTACATCTCGTGTAAACATTTCTTTTTTCCCGACGTAGCATCTCTGCTACGAACATCTCAGTTCGGTTTAAAACCACGATATTTTTTTATTTATTTATTTATTTATTTATTTTTATTTATTACAACACCGCCGCGTCGAAGATGCAAAGCCTCGGATTGTTTGGGGAAACGTGCATGAAATAAACGAACGAATAACGCGCGATAACGTATTTTCACGCTTGTCGGCGAATGTGCAAATAGCGTGAAATTGACAGTCGGAAGCTCCGCGGGGACGGAAATGTGCGCTATTTCAAAACTTGAGGATACAACGACGCGTTATAGCAACGAGTTTCAGAAGAGGAGAAAGAGTAAAACCGCGACTATTCTCGTGGAAATTCGTCGTAGCCGCGAAAAGGTGGAATTCGTAACGACCATCGTCGTCGTTGCCGTCGCCGTCGCCGTCGTCGTCGTCGTCTTTGTCGTTGTCGTCGTCGGTGTCATCGTCATTGTCTCGCCGTCGGCACAAAACGTCGTTCAAGACGAAGATTTCTTACCTCCTTGCCGGGAGTTGAAGGCGCCGGTGCTTCCTGCGATGATTAGAAGCAGCAGCGGGCTTAATAAGACTCTCGAGGAAAGCGGCATCTTTCCTATACTCCTCTACCGGCGCTTGCGCGACACGGGCTCCCCTTAGCCGGCTTCCCTCATCACACAGCCCTCCTGTAAGAATAAAAGATAAAGGATAAGAGATGCGACGGTTTTCGTCAACGAAAATGAGTCTCGCGAAAGAACGCCCGTCGTCAGACAAATGACAGCCATCGAGCGTGCGAAAGACGCACATTCGCCGGATGATTCGAGAACATTTCTGACACTCTCGTTACATGTTGCGATAAATATATATCTAGAGACGACGAGCTATTATTAGCGATAGTTTATGAAAATAAAACGACATCGTATATAATCGAAATGTGATGTGACAGTTTTATCTAGAGAGAATGATAATTGTCGGACGGAGCTATTTCGGTTCTGAGAAACAAAAAAATATAGATATCTGTCACGTCAGAAGACACGAAGAGAAACGTACGTCTAAAATATACAGACGAGAGTATAGCGGACAAAGCGAGACTGTGAAAACAATTAGATTAATAAAACAAATGTGAACTCAATAAACTTCTTAATTTGCGACAATTTTAGACATTGTGTGTAAGCTTTTTTTAATTGTAATTTAGTTGCTTTTGCAACTTTTAATGTTTTATGTATATATATATATATGTTATATAAAAAACAAAACTATAATATCATTAATAAGTATTTTCGTAAAAGAGGAGCGGAATTTACGTGAGAGTAGCGAGAACTCAATGTGCAAGCGAGAGAATCCAATGTCACCTCTTCAAGCATTCCTTCGTCTGGAATAGCCAGCGGTCGCCAGTGTTTGACGTTGAATAGCATGACGGGAGAGAACAGCGGCTTATCTTTCGCAGTGCCGTGTTTCTCCGGCTTACTTATTTTCGTCTATTCTTACGCGGTCGCGCACACAGCGAGCGAATACGAGGTAGATCCAGATGGGGGCGAGACGGAGACAAGACGAGACGTTCAGGGGGGATGACACAGAGGGAGAACGCGGACGGCCCCCGAGGCGCGTTGGGTTTCCATTATGCTAAACCGCAAATGGAGTCCTGCGATCGAGTGTCTCTCCGCGCGGCCGCCCCTGAAGGCGCACAATGGCGCTCTTCTATAAGGCTCCTAAGGTGTAATGTTACGTAGAAATTAAATTCGCCCGTATTCTCTCTCGCTTTCTCTCTTCCTCTCTCTCTCTCTCCCTCTCTATCTCTATCTCTATCTCTATCTCTTTCTCGCCGCTGCCCGTGCCGTCTTCTCCGTTCGCGAACGCGAGCTGGCGACGACTCGTCACCGCGAGAACTCGTCATTGTCGCGTTTCGTTCCGCAACGTTGTCGCGACAAGCGGCACCGGCGTGACACTCGAGCTTTTTACGCTGAGAACCCATTTGTGACGATGACTTTTGTGGCTTTCCATGAAAAACGCTCTTTCTTGGCGCGACGACGGCGGGAAATCGCACGGGATATTAATGGTATATATACACACGAGATGCGCGTATAACACACACCGCGGGGATTTTATACGCGACGCGGAGATGGGATTCAACGCGCGCGCATCCTTCTATCTGTTCTTCGACGAATTCGGTTACCTCTTCCGTGTGAAACTCTCTTGTTTGTAGAAAACATATCTACACGTGCGACAGTTCCCGCGGAAAATAAATCTGAAGTAAAAATTTGAAATTAAAATTTTTCGCGAAGATTTATAGTTTTTAATGCGAAGCCGGGCGGAAATTTAATCGACCGTGATATCAAACGCATTGATATTTTTCTATGCCGTCTTTCCGGAGATTTGCTGCATAGGCAGTTTTGTAAGGGAAACGCGACGTATGCACGACCGAGAGGAATATTGGAGTCGGAGGTTTTCCGCGCGCGCGACGCAGCTTTTCCTCTCTCAAGGACTCGATTACAGACGGACAATTTTATTTAGGTATCCTGAGCTTTTTCATATCTAGTTTCTTTTTTTCGTCGCGGCTATACCGACGTTTACAACTTGTTATATATATATATATATATGTATATGTATGTATGCATGTATATGCGCGGTGCTTTCACGGTGATGCTTTCGCCGCAAAATTTAAAGATCTTTTTTAGTTCCTCCCTTCTGCGCACACACTTAGGCGCGTTTGATCGATTTCGAGTAGACGTTAGATTTGCAGCTTTGACGCAGAACGATATGAAAATATATACATTCCGTATATACTTTACTTTTTGAGATATCGTGTAGCGAGTAAATATCCGATACACTTTAAACACGATAGTCTCTTTCAGCAATTAAATGTGATATCGCGCGAACGTTTGAATTTGTTTCAATAACAAATATGTTTCCTTTTAATTTGTTTGCCCGTTGTATTCCGTTTTGTTAAAAAATTATTAAATTGTTTGGTTAAAAAATATTAAAAGGGCAAATTGAAAATATCAACGGCGACAAAATATTCAAAGAGAGAGAGAGAGAGAGAGAGAGAGAGAGAGAGAGAGAGCAGAGGCACAATCTGAGTAATATCCAAAGTCAGATAGAAAATCATTGTCGTGTAAGTAATTCTTGACATTCGAAGCGCCACATAAATTATTTTCTTACTAACTAATGCAGCGAATAATTAAGGCGATAATAAAGTTAAATTAAAATTTGAGATTACATCTGTCTGGTGGAAACTACGAGCGAGAAACTGAAGATAGAACTTGGAAATGGAAAGCTAATTTCATTTCACCGAGCTGATCTCGCTGTCGCAATATTTGCGCGGAAAAATTTTTATGGCTTTCGAAGCACAACGAGTTCAAACCGCAACTCGCGCGCGGTGAAGTCATTACCATTGCATTTCTGCTTTTCCCTCGATATTACGCATCGCAAATGAACATGAAAATTAAGACACGTCTTTCATCGCGCGGAGAGAGCAACAAACGCGCGCGGCACGGCCGCCGAGATTAGCGGGGATCGTCTTGCTTGCGGAATTCATCCATCGCTGCATTTGATGAAGGTTTGAAGAAGAGATAGAGGCGAAAGATAAAGTGCGGCGTAAATGCAAATAGAAACACGTCAGAAAATTTCCGTTCTCTCTTTCCGCGTTAAAGAACATTTAATGATATTTCTGTAAAGAATATTCCAGAATATTTTACAGCAACAACTGTACACGTGTACTTGTGACTCACGTGCTTTTGGCGTGAACGAACTGCCGGTAAACATCGTTCGTTTACAATCGGACTTGCCGAATTTTACCGATTCACAGAAAGCAGGTGCGGGTAAATAGCGAGCACGACAATCGCTAGCAAGCAGCCAAAAGAGTAGTCTCTTTGACAATTGTAACCGCGCACTAAAAAGACTTTGTCAAGAACAATAATAAAGTTTCTTAATTGTTAAAGCGTTAAATTCAGTGCCTCGTTTTATAACCCTGGCCTACAGTGTCTCAACAAAAGCTCGAATCCTTATATTCCTAAATTTGTTCCTTTTGTGAAACAACACATCCACTTGTTGTACGTACTCTCTCGATTGTTGTCGTTTGTGAAAAAAACACATAAAGGCAGACATTAAAAGAGACCGCCGTGTGTCAGAGACTCGCCTACTTATCTCTCGCGTACTTGATAAAAGCGCGCGTGCGAGAAAATCGCGAAAGCTCCGCGAATATTGTGCCAGATACCTTCCAATACGGTTCCAATACGCGCGACCGACAACGCTTTAAACGCTCAACATCTTTTTCTTTCAGTTTTACGTGACAATACAGGTGGATTCTCGGCTCTAGTCGTCTCCCAAACAACATCGGAGATTTACAATGTTGGTTCAACGTTTACCTGCACCGTCGTATGTTTAGAAGACAAAGAATAACAAGTCGGGGAAGGAAAAGGGAAGCGGCGAGAAAGACGGAAAGCGAGAGATAAAGCCGTCCAACAACATTGTTTCTTCTCGCAGAACATCCTTGTCGTTTTAAAGCCCGCTTCGCAGCAGCAACGCGAGAGGGGGGAGGGAGAGAAAAGCTTCCGCTTTGACGGTTTTCTTATTGATCGCGCAAATTGTATTCGTTGAACGAACCTGAGGGATTGCAATAGTGGCGCGACGCGATTGCGATGATATTGTCGGGAAGATGATGCGAGAAATTGGAAACGGAGGAGAGAAATTCTTGAAGTCGAGGAGAAGCGAGTGTCTTAAAAAACAAGCTCATCGCTTCACGAACTTCGCCCGAAGAATAATTCGTGTAACAATTTTTTTTTTCTTTCGTGTTGAATTTTTCTCTGGAGAAACAAAACAGAATTGTTTGCGGTATTGTAAGACGTATCGTTTCCACGTTGTAACAGAAAGCGTTATTAGATTTATACGTCACTTCTCAAGGTTGTCAGATTTACAATTCCCGAAAACTTGGAAAATTTCTCTCCTCCTCGGAAGCTATGACACACAAGCTCATATTCGCGCTCAGAGAGCCTCGATTTGTCCACCGCAAACTTTCTATAACGCGCCGATGTGTGAAATGTGAAGCACGCCGACATCTTAAAAATCGAAGAAAATACTTCACGCGCAATCGATACCGCTCCGCCACGCTCAGCGGCTCGCGAGATGCAAATGGACCACTTTCACGTGTCATCGCTTATAAATCTCTCTTTTCTTCGCTCAGATATTCTCCAAAATGTGGGGAGTAAGTGACGGAAGCGATATCGTACGCATTCGTAAAAAAACGAAAAACGACGATGTGTGCAACTAAACAAGAAAGAGAAAAAAAAATATATATATATAGAAAAGCAACGCGTAGTTCTAAGCTGGCAAACAATGTGTTCTTATCCGCCAGAAAATTTCCGTGGATAGCTACGAACATATATAGAAGGATTTTTCCTTTTTTCCGTTTCTTCTTCTTCTTCTTCTTCTTTTGTCGCGTCTGGCGAACGTACCGCGCATCTCGAGATCGGCCATTTGCCAGACGAAATTGAAGATTTGCACCGTTGGTTCGCCGGTTATTATCGGCGAAGCGTATAGATGAAGGGAAAAAAGGATCAGAGCGCGCGAGGGAGCAAAGGATAAAAAAACCATCGATGGCGGGGGAATTGGCGTGAAGAGAAGAACTTTGGCGAAGATGGAAAGGTGAAGAAGTAAGTATGGGGAAAAGAAAGAGTGCAGTCGCACTGGTTTACCCGATGGGTGAGTCTCGGACGATTCTTTTCCGCGTCGAAAAAAAAAGAGGGAGAGACGGGGGAAAAGCGAGATGGAGAAAAAGGAACGACAATGTTGTGACGCGGAAGGCAAAACTTGCTCGGAATTTTGATGGACGATTCGACGACGATGAAGCCGGACCACCGCTGCTGCCGTGCTTCTATGAACTGGAAGAAGATACGATCGCGAAGCTTCGCGCCAAGTTCCTTTCGAACTGTGAGTGAGTTGTGTGAACTTATATTCGGGGTTGTGTGCTCTCTCTCTCTCTCTCTTTCTCTCTCTCTCTCTCTCTCTCTCTCTCTCTCTCTCTCTCTCTCGGCGACTCTGCTTAGCTCCCGCTCGGTCCCGATAACATTTTCTAAAGCGTGTTCTATGAAGATTGCGCCTTCCTTCTGTGAAGGGTGAACGCAGGAAATTGGAAACTGATAGAGCAACGCGTTTAGCGAATCGTATTACATTGGTTTGCATTATTTGCAAGCTGCGTGGTTTGATTTTGTTTTAATCGCTTGATCAAGTAATTGTTACTGAATTATTTCATAATTAAGCATTTCTTTGGTGTTGTTATTTAGAAGAACAATCGCGCGATGAAAAATTTTTGAAACGAAAAGTTTACCACCACGCATTAATGATTAATCTCTTGATATCTGGGAAATTAAAAAAACAGAGCACTTTGTGCGACGCGAATTCTCGGGTTTAAAGTTAAAATTGTCGTCGGGGAAATTGCTCGTAATCGACTCGATCGCGATTTCTCGCTTTTCGCAATCGTTAACACGCGCAACATTCCCGTTCTCTTTCGTAATTATCCTCTCATTCTCTGTCTCTCTCTCTCTTCCCGCCTGTGTATATGCAGAGTGTGTATTTCCGCCACGCAAATAAACGTACAATTTACCGCACGCGTTTCCGCGAGTCTCTCTTTCCCCCGTTTCATGTTGGCGAGGATTCCTCGGCATCGACGCCGCCGGGGAGTCGAGAGGACGATTCCTCCACACATCTCGTAATCCTTTTCCGCCCGCTCCCGTCCCTGACTCACCGTCGGAATACGCGATTCTCCGTGCCGCGTGGAGCCAATTACATCGTAAGAAACGTTAACTTAGTTTGTCAAGCAGTTAGCACGAGGGAGGGTAGTCTTACCTCCCTCAACGTACGTATACATCCCTGGCGATAACGGCGCCGCGGGACAAGAAGATATCAAGTTATAGTTGGGAACATCCTTCCGCTCGCTCCTATCCGCTCTATCAGCTCAGAAGCATACGCGTATAAAGGACGGATCTACGAAGTGAGAGAACGGCCAGAATTTCCAGGATCGGCTGTGCAAATTGCGAGAGTCCGTCCGACGCGATGCCAACTCTCGCTCGTCTCTCATCGCTAGTGGCAATTTCAATATCGAAGATTTCAAACCGCGCTCCCAAATCACAAGATAATTATAATTAATATAATTCTTGCTTTTTGCTATATACGCTGAAAATGTTATGTACGATAAAAACAAATGTTTCAAATAATAAAACACACGCAAACATTTGACTAAAAATAAAAAAAATAAAAAAAACGTTAGCTTGCATAAACAATTGCAAAATTGTAATGACGTTATCAATTGAATAGAGTTAACTGTTATTTTCCAAAATTATGAATGTTTCAAAAATAGAACGTGAGAGACATTTTTGTTTCATATCTCACTTAACGTGCATCTGTGTAATGCGATAAAGACTGTCGGATCATACTTATATACATTGTAATCGCTTCTAAAGCTTCACCTCAAACATCCTCCGTTTTCCTTCCTTCGTCCTTCCACAGCTTTGAAACTGCGGCGCGGCTCAGACTAAGGAATTAACAAACGTATATATATCGAAAATCGGGTCATGCCCGTCGTCATGGGGGGCCTGTAAAGTTTCCTCGAATCCTGGCGAACGAGGTACGAAACCAATTCCGCACGGTAACCAATTATGTCGTAAGAAACAACGTTCTCGGACGAGTTACGACGTCTCGAGGGAGCGTATCGAGTTTCCGAAGGTTCGAGTCAAACTTATTTTAATTATGTGGAGAAGGTTTGTTGTGGCCGAAACGCTACATCACCGAATTTCCTACTGTGTCTGAATAACGTATACAAAAAAAAAAAAAAAAAAAAAAAAAAAAAA